>CAMKVN010001837.1:0-16177 GCA_946474995.1 Funneliformis geosporum
TTAAATTAAACAATATAGAATTAGAAAAAATTGATAATTCTGCCTTGCGGCAAAGAATTGTTTACTTACCTAGCCATCCTTACTTTTTTAACACTGGTTTAGGTGATAACGTAGTTTATCCGGAAAACTATCAAGAAAATATTCATAAAGAAAAGTTGGAAAAAGTTGCTAAAAAATTAGGAATTAAAGAATTAGTTGATAAATTACCAAATCGTTGAGAATTTGTTGTCGCAGAAAAAGGTCAAAATCTCTCCGGGGGGCAAAAGCAATTAATTAGTTTAATGAGAGCCTTAGTTAAGGATTACGAAGTTTACCTTTTTGATGAATTTTTGAGTAATATTAGCAGTGAGTTAAAAAAAAAGATTTTAAAAATTATCTTTTCTGAACTAAAAAACAAAACCATAATATTTGTTAGCCATGATGGAGAAGCTTTGCAGTATGCGGATGAGATATATAAATTAACTTCCCGTGGAATAATCAAAGCAAATTAGCAGCACGAAAATATGAAGAGAAAAAAAAGCGTCGAATTAAACTGATTTACCATTACTAAAAAATACTGAAAAGAACAAATATTTTTTTACATTTTAACTACATTTAGTTGTATTTTAGCGGCAGTCATTGATGCTAATGGAATTAGTAATTTATGAGACAGTATTGCCGGAGTTAGTGAAAAAAAATGGGTTCCTAGTTTTAAAGTTTTTGATAAAGTAGTAGTAGAAAAATTTTCTAGTGTTGAATTATTTTTATGGTTTATGGCAGGAATGGTTATTCTTTATTGTTTAATAGTGATTGCCCACGTTTTTTATTCTTACTGACTAGGTAATAAAATCACCCAGCAAGTGAAAAAGGATTTAATGAAAAAACTTTTTAGATTAGAGGGAACTCTTGACCGCAAAAAAGCTTTGGCTCTTTTTAACCATGATGCGCGGCTATTTGGCTATAATTTAGTATTTTTCCCCAATCAAATATACTATGTTATTTTAAGTTCTGGTTTAGGTTTTTATTTTGTTAGCAAAGCCGGCGGAAGTTTAGTTTGATGAGGAGTTGTTTATTTATTGTCAATATTTACTATGGTTCTCCTTTCTGCTTGATTTTTATATAAGAAAGATTCCAAACTTCGGCAAATTTCAGAAGCGGAAATTAAAAAAGAAGACACTATTATTAATAGCCGAGATTTGATAATCAAAAAAGGATTAGTCACTTCTTTTCAAAAACAATATGAAAGTTCAGTTAATCAAACTATTAGTTTCACAAACAAAAGAGATTTAACTTATACCCTTTATTGGGTAGTTCCTTCTTTTTCCTTAATTACTTATGCCGATTTCATTTTTTTACCTCTTGTTTTAGGAAAAGGAAAAGAGGCTTTAACCGCCATGAAAATGTTCGGTAAAGTTTTCGGTGGAGGAAAAAAATCAATAGAGAGGGCACGTGATTACCCTTATTATTTTTCCGCCAAAAAAAGACTAAATAATTTCTTGAACCTTCCTGAAAGAGACGACATTCAAAAAAATATCCTAATTTCTAACCCTATTACCAATATCACTTTAAAAAAGGTTTCGTTTGCCTATGAGAAAAAGAAACCAGTTTTGAAAAAGTTGGATTGCGAATTCCAAATAGGAAAAATTAACCACTTAGCGGGCGAAAATGGATGAGGCAAAAGCACTATTATCAGTTTAATTATGGGCTTATATCAGCCCCACAAAGGTGAAATAGTGATTAATAATGACTATAAATTAAGTGAAATAAATCTAATCAAATGACGCGAAAAAATAGCCTATGCCGAGCATGAAAATTTAATTGAGAATGGCTTGTCAACCGGACAAAAACAATTAGTTGATTTAAATCGTCTTTTTGATAACAGTAAAAATAAGGAAATATTCATTTTTGATGAAGCCGATAACGCGTTAGATGAGAATAACCAAAAAGATTTCCGCCAAAAAATAGAGAAAATTAGCAAAAAGAAATTAGTTATTTTGATAAGCCACTAAACTTTGCTTTATGTTAGCGTCTGAAAGAATTTTAAAAAGAAATTGTTCTTTTTCAGGAGAAATGGGGTATCTTGATTTATTAAAGTTAATCGTTAAAAATGGCGAAGTAAGGGCTGATCGGACTGAGGTAGGAACTAAGGCTCTTTTTGGCTGTCAAATGCGTTTTAATCTCCGTGAAGGTTTCCCTTTACTGACTACTAAAAAAGTAAATTTTAAAGCCATTGTTCACGAACTACTCTGATTTATTAAGGGGGATACTAATATTAAATATTTAGTCGATAATGGGGTAAAGATTTGAAATGAATGACCTTATGAGAAATATAAAAATTCGCCAAAGTATCAGGGAGAAAATTTAAAGGAGTTTGACGAAAAAATCAAAACTGATAACAATTTTGCGCAAAAATATGGTGAGTTGGGTCCTGTCTATGGTAAACAATGACGTAATTTTGGCGGAGTGAACCAGTTAAAAGAACTAATCGAAAACTTAAAAAATAATCCTTTTTCTCGCCGCCATATTTTAACCGCTTGAAACCCACCCGAAATTAAGTCAATGCTTCTTCCGCCTTGCCATTTATTAGCCCAGTTTTTTGTCTCGGAAAACAAGGAATTAACTTGTTTATTATATCAAAGAAGCGGGGATATGTTTCTGGGGGTGCCTTTTAATATTGCTAGTTATAGTTTGTTGACTTCCCTGCTAGCCCAAGTTTGTGGATATAAACTAGGAGAATTTATTCATGTTATTGGTGATGCTCACATTTATTCAAACCATTTAGAACAAGTTAAGTTACAATTAGAAAGGAAACCAAGGAAAATACCAACTTTGAAACTCAATCCGGAAAGAAAATCGATTTTTGATTTTTGTTTTGAGGATATTAATTTAGAAAATTATGAGCCATATCCACCGATTAAGGCCAAAGTAGCAGTGTAAATTATAATAAAAGCATTATATAATAATATATTTATAATGAAAGTTAAATACTTAGGAAGGCAAAAAAAGAAAATTTACCGAAGCACCGAGAGATTTGGGCAAGTTTTTTATAAGTTGATTTTTGAAAAATTAGGTGAGAATGAACTTAATGAATTAGAAGCAAAGATAATAGACAAAAGAGAGGGAGACAAAATAGGTGTTTATGTTTTTGCTGAAAATATAAGCCTTGAAAAATGAAATCTCATTGAAGATAAAAAATTAGTAATTGGAGATATCTTGGAAATAAGTGTTGATTTGGAAAAAACAAATAGGTTTGGGCGGGAAGAAGAATATTTTCATTTACTAGATTTCAAAATAGATAAATTAGTTAAAGTAGAACAGTTAAAGCAAGAGATATTTAGTTTGATTGGTGAAATTGGCAACACCGAAGAGAAATTAAGGTGACTAGAAAAGATTAGAAAAGATATTGGCGAGGAAGAAGAAAAAATTAAAAAAGATATTGAAAAATTTTTGTAAGTATTGAGGTAGTACAGAGTATCGGTGTTCCATCACCGATGCCTTAGTTGATACAATGTGTTTGAAATTGCTCCGACCAGTTTGAAAAGCAAAGCAATAAATTCTTAGCAGTAATGATAAACCTAATTTGAGCCATGGACCAAAATTGTCTAATTGGCAAAGATAATAAACTACCTTGGAAAATTCCTGCTGAAATGAAATATTTTTCGCAAATTACTTCGGGAAATGCAATTTTAATGGGAAGCAAAACTTTTGAAAGTATTGGTAAATCGCTAAGAAACCGTTTTAATATAGTTATTACGCGAAATAAGGAAAATTATAAGGAATGAAAAGAAGAAAATTTAATTTTTACTGATAACTTAAAAGAAATTTTAGAACCATACAAAGGAAATCCCGACAAGCATATTTTCATAATTGGTGGTCGCGAAATCTACCAGCAAACTTATCTTTATGCTGATTATTATTATGTTTCGATAGTAAAAGGAAATTATAAAGGCAATGTTTACTTCCCTTTTTCAGATTGAAATAAAAGCGAATTAGTTAAAAAAGAGGAATCTTCCGATTTCACTGCCTACATTTATAAGAAGAAAATAAAATAATATTAAAATTAATACTATATGCCTGAATTTTGAAGAAAAATTTGAAGAAAATCACGCGCCTTAAATTTTTCCTTACTAGAAAATGGAAAAGAATTTAGCCGTGGGAAAAAAAGAGTTAATCCCCCTGGTATTCATGGGAGCAAAAGGAAAAGACATTCGGCTTATGCTGTACAAAATATAGAGAAGCAAAAAGTTCGGCTTCTTTATGGATTGAAAGAGAAACAACTTTACAACTTATTTAGCAAAATCAAAAAAAAGCAAGGCAGCATAGGAGATAATCTATTAATAAGTTGTGAGTCGCGCTTAGATAACTTGGTATTTCGCTCCGGGCTAGTTCACACTCGTCGTTTGGCTCGACAGTTAGTGAGCCATGGACATTTTTTGGTAAATGGCCAAAAAGTAAAAACCCCTTCCTATCAAGTGAAGCCAGATCAGGTTATTAATTTACGAAGGGAAAACATGGCAGAAAATAAACTTATTAAAGGCAGTTTAGAACAAAATGCCAAAATTCCTTCTTACCTAACTTTTGACAAGCAAAAATTAATTATCACTTATTTACGTTATCCGGTCAATGAGGAATTTAACAAAGGCATTGATACTGATTTAGTAGTCCAGTGATATAATAGGAGAATATAATATTGTGAGCATTTTGCGGAAAATGTTTACTATTTGTTTTCACTTCTTTTACTAAGTTTTGCTAAATAGAAAAAAGTTAAAAATATAGAGTATAGGGTAAAAAAAATGGGAAAAGTTGAAAGCATGAAAGCAGCAGGTCAGGTGGTGGCTAGTATTTTAAAGGAGTTAAAAAAAGCAATCCAACCTGGAGTTTCTGGTAAGGACTTGGAAAAAATTGCTCACGATTTGATGAAAAAAAAAGGATTTATCTCCTCTACTTTAGGCTATCGAGATTTTCCGGCGGCTATTTGTGTTTCTCTGAATAGTGAGTTAACCCATGGTATACCTGATAGAAGAGTTTTTCAAATAGGGGACATAGTGTCAGTTGATGTGGCTTGCTATCAGAAAGATAAACAAGGAATTAATTATCACGCTGATGCTGCTTTAACTACTGTGGTTGGTAAAGGAAGTGAAAAAGTTGAAAATTTATTGAAGGTTGCTAAAAATAGTTTATATTACGTTATTCAAAATATTCGTCCTAATATTACTACTACTCAAGACATTGGGGCGATGTTAGAAAAATACCTTCGAGTGAGGGGCTATTTTCCTATTAAAGAATATGGAGGCCATGGAATTGGTGAGTCCATGCATCAAGAACCATTTGTTCCTAATTACAAAATTGCTAATAAGGGACAAATTATCCAGGAAGGGATGTTTATTTGTATTGAACCATTAGTTCAGGAGAATGATGATCAAGTAATGGTGGCCTCTGATAACTGAACCGTGATTTCAAAAAACGGTCACTTAAATGCTCATTTTGAACATACGATTTATGTTACCAAAAACGGAGCAGAAATAATAACTAATTATGAAGAATAAAGACTTTTTGCTAACTCAAGGTACAGTGACTAAACTATTGAGAAACAATACTTTTAATATTGAATGTGATAATGGTAAAATGGTTAAGGCGGGCGTTGCCGCACGTTTTCGAACACCAACTGGCGGGAGAAGAGCAAAGTTAGTGATTGGCGATCGGGTAATGATAGCAGTGCCATTAGGAGATTTAGAGAAAGGCCAAATTGTCTCTTTTGCCGAAAAAAAAATAAAAAATTAATCTAAATATTATGAAAGTTCGTAGTTCTATTAAGAAAATGTGTCGTGGTTGCCAAGTAATCATACGAAAGAAAAAAAAGCGACGTTATGTCTATTGTCGAGAAAATCCTAAACACAAACAAAGGCAAGGTTAAGAAAGATATTTGTGCTTAAAGAGCAAGGGAAAATTTGTAAATATAAAGGAAAATTTTTATTGGTTAGGTGGTTTATTCAAAAGTTTTTTTAATGACGAGATCAATATTATAATAAAAAATATTAAATATATATGGTTCGGATTGGGAACACAGAAATACCGGTTAATAAAAATGTCGCAGTTGCTCTTACTCGCATTTATGGGATTGGAAAAGCACGAGCTCAAGTAATAATTAATAACATTAATATTCAGGGCCAAAAAAAAGTTCGTGATTTGGTTGAAGAAGAAGTTAAATTGATTAGCAAAGAAATTAGCAAGTTTTTGGTAGAAGGGCAGTTGAAAGAAAAGATAAAGAAAGATATTAGCAAACAAGCACGAATTGGAACTTATCGTGGGCTGAGACTTTCCCGTGATCCTTGTCCTTTACCGCTTAAACAAAGCACTAGACACAATGGCCGAACTGCTCGTTTGCACGGAAGAAGACGGCAGACCGTAGCTAACAAGAAGAAAGCTCCAACAGCTAAATAACATGATAACCGATAAGAAAACTTCTAATAAGAAAGGAATAGCGAAAACTAAAAAAATCAAAAAAGTTTCCGAAGGTCGAGGAATAATTCACGGCACATTTAGTTTTAATAACACTATCCTCGATTTAAGTAAGGAAAATGGTGATGTTTTAACTACGGTTAGTGCCGGAAGTGTAGACTTGGGTAATAACAAAAAAGTTACTGGTACCAAGAAAGGCACTCCGTTTATGGCCGAAAAAGTTGCCAAAGAAATAATTAGGAGAGCAGTTGAATTTGGAGTTTACAATGTCGAATTACATGTTAAGAAAGTTGGTGCTGGTCGAGATACTGTAATAAAAACAATCCAGGAAGCAAAATCTTTAAATCTTGAAGCCTTAGTTGATACTACTCCTATTCCTCTCGGTGGTGGTTGTCGTCCCCGGAAAAGGCCTCGGAAATAATAAATAAATATATATGTCATTACTCAAAACTTTAGAAATTGAAGAAACAACTGTCAAAGATCACCCCAATACTGCATCTTTTGTCTTTCGGCATTTACCAACTACCATGGGGGTAACAATTGGTAATTATTTAAGGAGAATTTTAATATCTTGCGTTAGCGGTCTAGCTCCGGTGGGAGTGATCATTTCCGATAAAAATGGTTCGGTGACAAGTAAATATACTACTTTAGAAGGAGTGGTGGAAACAACTGTCTACTTGATTTCGAATTTAAAACAGATTATTTTAGAGGAAAAAAAGTTAAAAGAAGAGATAATTTGTTTGGAAATTAAGGTCGAAAATAAAACCAAAGAAGAAAGGATAGTTACGGCGGGTGATTTTCTAAAAAGTAAAGAAGTGCAAATCAAAAATCCTGAACTTTACTTGGCTACTGTTGCTCCTGGAGGAGTTTTGGAAATAAAATTGTATTTTCGCAAAGATTGAGGTTATCATCAGGCCAAAGATCAAAAAAAATATAAATGATGAAAGGAGCATTTTGAAGAGGAAGAAAATGTGATTTCTTTAGATGCTGATTATTCTCCAGTTAAGAGTGGTTATGAAGGTGATCAGGTAAACTTTGAAGTTAACACCGCAGTAGTTAGTTTAACCAAAGAAGAGGAGGAATTAACACTTACAGTTTCTACTAATGGGGCGGTTAAGCCGAAAAATGCCTTGTTAGAGGTTTTGCAAATGTCGCAGAATTTGTATGGCAAAATTATTGATTCACTTAATAGTGAGAGCAAAGAAAAAATAATCGAAGAATAGTAAATTTTATGTCTTATATTAATAAACGAGGTAAAGATATAGCGTGGCGGAAGCATGCACTTAACAATTTAGTAACTGATGCCCTTTTGTATGGCAAAGTTGAGACAAGTCAATCCATGGCGAAGTGTTTAACTAGATTGTTCGCTAAACTTGTGGGTTGAGCCAAAGAAGACACTTTGCATTCTCGCCGAATGGCACTTCGTTACTTAGTAAATAAGAAACATTTAGGAATAGTAGATAAGTTATTTACCGAGGTAAAAGATAAGTATAAAGATAGAAAAGGGGGATATAGTCGGATTACTAAATTAAATTATAGAATGGGTGACAATAATCTGCGGGTAGTTTTTTCTTTAGTTTAACAAGTTATGAGCCTAGTTAGCTCAGCGGTAGAGCGTCCGGCTGTTAACCGGTTGGTCGTAGGTTCGATTCCTGCACTAGGCGCCATTTGTAACTAAATTTAGGTTAATTAAGCAAAAATTTAGGCGTTATTTAAGCAAAATATCAATCCCGCAAGGTTTTAGCCTTGTGGAAACAAACTTAAACGCTTAATTATTAGGCTTTAGTACAACAAAAGTTTACTCAATATTTACTTACATTTTTATCCTTTTTTTATATACTTTATAATTGTTTTGTTAGTATTGGTAGCAGTATTTGTTGCTTATAAATGTCGAAAGAATGTCGAAAAAAGTAGTTAGCAATTTTCCGCAAAAGGTTTATAATTTATGTTTACAAATACCAAAAGGTTATGTGTCTACCTATAAATTTATTGCAGAATTTTTAAATTCTTCACCCCGGGCGGTTGGACAAGCTCTTAAAAATAATCCTAGTTCACCAATAATTCCTTGTCATCGGATTATTGCTTCTAATTATTTTATTGGCGGTTTTTGGGGTGAATGAGGGATTGGAAAAGAGATCGAGGATAAGAAAAAAAAATTAGCCGAAGAAAAAGTATTCTTTAATGAAAAGGGTTATTTATTAAAAAATTTGCGTGCTACCTTAGTCTTTAAAGATTTTCACTACTAATCCTAGCAATATTAGTGTAAATAAATCTTTTCCTCATCCAAGTTTTTATTTTTTATTTCTTACAAAAAAACGAACTCAATTACAAAAACAAAAAGCAGTTTAATAGAAACTTTATTACTTTAACAGTAAGTTTTATTTAACCTTGGTTGGTTTTTATTATAAAATAATATATATAAATATATATAATTAATACCATGCCAAAAAATGATCTCCCGCTTTACTTTGAAGAATTAAAAATCAAAGAAGATTCAGCCCTTACTCTTTCAGACTTACTGGCTCAAATTAAACAGCAAATCCCAGTTAATTATTTAGAAATAAATCTTGAAGAAGGCAATTATGGTGGTTCAACTAATCCTAAATGAAAAAATAAACCCTTATCGGAAAGATATTTTTTCACTTATCAGGAAAAAGAAATTCAACTTGATCTTCCTCATTCCTTAATGGATAAATTAGGATTAAAGAAAGGAGAAGACATTATTCAACCTCTTTATTTAGATCCGCAAGTTCTAACTAGAACAGAAACTTATAAAGGGATCACTCTGCAAGAAGGAGAAATCATTCTAGTTAATCCTCATAAAATCACCCTTAAAGATCAAGCAATCCAAACTGATTTAAGTAGGGATGGAATTAAAGCACTAGAAAATACAATAGCCAAACAATCTGAACAAATTCAAGCCAAAGATAGAGAAATTACTGATTTAAGAAATCAATTATCCCCATGAACTTTAACGTTCCCTAATGAAAATGCTAATCAAGTTCAAACTAGGATTAATTCACTTAATTCTCAAATAAATCAAAAAAATACTCAAATCAATACTTTACAAACCAATTATAACAATGCTGATAATCGAGCAAATAACTTACAAACTCAATTAACTACTGCTAATGCTGAATTAGTTAGGGAAAAAGGTTGATGAGATGAATGAATAAATGATAGTGGTAAAAGGAGTGATCCTAATGATAGGCCTTTTATCTTTGCTTTTAAAAGTGACATGGTTACTTTCTCCAATGTATATGACTGTTATATTTTTTTGAATAAAAGTAATTCGCGTAATGAAGATATAAATATTTCAAATGCTTTCAAAAAAGGGTTTTTATTATGTAATATTCCAATTGAGAGTAGATTTTACGATAATTTTATAGGAAATATAAAAAGTAGTATAGTAAATCTTAGTTCAGACATGAAAAAGGAATTTAAAAATATTTACCAATACTACCGAGATAAATAACATTTGATTATTGTTTTTTTTTTTTTTGTAAAACTTATTATTAAATAAAATATTATGTTGAATTTTAAATTTAAAAAAATAATTACAAAAAAAACGAAAGATTCCCCCAGGGCAGAAGTTTTAAAAGAATTATTGAAAGCCAGAAAGGATAAACTCAAAGAATTTCATTTAGAAAAAGGTTTAGACGAAGTAAGAAAAGAATTATTAGAAAAAAATTCAGAAGTTACTTGAATAGAATTATTGAGACTCCAAAAGTTAATCTTAGAAATTAGATACTTAGAAAATAATGGTGATGCAACCAAGGAATGTGATCTCGAAACAAAAGCAGAAAATCCTCTTTACATTAAAGGATTAGTTGGAGCAATCAAGCCTCTTCCTATTGTTGGAACTTTGGATCAGTTAATATTAGAAAATTTAGGAAGGAGAGGAGAAGAACATTATCTAGTTAAATATTTCCGAAGTTTAGCTTGAAATAATAATAAATTAGATGCTAACTATGCTATTAACAAGGTTAAAAATGGAGAAGATGATTTACTGGAAGGACTTGATTTAAAGGATAAACTTGAAGAATATTTAAAGCATTTTAAGGCAAAAGACTTGATTTTAGTACTTGATGACGAAGAAAAAAAATTAGAAACTTCTATTCAAGAAGAATTAGACAAAAATACTCCCGAAACGGATCAAGTTTGAAGAACTAAACTTAAAGACATTGACCCTACTTTAAACGACCCCGCTCTAATTAACGATGCTTGAAGAGATAAATGAATTGACTTAGGTGATAAATTCAAAAAAGCGGATGAGGTAAAAGCTTTGTTTGACAAAATCAAAGGTAAAGCTGATTTCTTAACCGAACTTCCAACTATCAGCGGAGAAACTAGTTTGAATACTTTAACAGCCATGGTCGCTAAGAAACCAGAAGAAATCATTAAGTATATTGAAACTTACTGATATAACCATTTGCCGGATACTGATGCTGACGAGAAAAAGAAAGAAAAAACTCAGATGAAACGAAGAATTGCCAAGGCTTTAGGTAAAACTAAGGAAACTGATTTACCGGATAATGATATTCCGGAGAATTTAGTTAAGGTTGAGACTGGAGAACTAACGGTCGACATGACTAAGAATTACAATGCTAGTTTACAAGAAATCACTACTAAAAAACCTGAAGACCCCGAAAAGGAAACTAAAAAGCTATCTTTCTTGCGTTTAGATAATCCTAAAATGTATGCAACTGGAGCATTAGCCATCGGATTAGTAGGAGTAGTTATTTTCTGAAATAAGTTAGTTAGTTTATTTAGTGGAGATAAAGATAAAGAAGAGAATAATTAATGAATAATAAGTTGCTGGAAGCATAAAAAAAGAAGCATTCTAGTGAGAGTTTTAATTTTTTAGTAAGGAAAAGTTAAAGAACCTAAAAAATGATCTTTATTGAAGTTGAAAAAGGTAATATTTCTTTAAATTTAAAATTTAAATATTCGAGCAGCAAAATAAAAACAACCATTATTTTCCTTTTCTGTGAAGGTTTTCTTCTTCGAAAGTTGATACAATAACAGTTTTTCTTCTTTTTAAAAAAAATAGTTTATCAACTAGTTTAATGAAACTTCAATTATTTAGTAGCAAGGAGAAAGAAAATGTCTTTTTGGATTTAGAGCCGGGTCAAACTATCAATATTTATCTTTGCGGTCCAACCGTTTATGACCATATTCACATTGGTAATTTACGACCAGTCATTATTTTTGACATTCTTCACCGCTTATTATTGCATCTAAACATTAAAGTTAATTATGTTCAAAATATTACTGATATTGATGACAAAATAATAGTTAGGGCTAATAAGGAAAAAAAAACCGAAAAAAAGGTTAGCGATCATTATACTAATGCTTATTTAGCTAATCTAATCCGCTATAATATTTTGTTACCTTCTGCTTTGCCCCGAGTGACCAATTACATTTCTGAAATTCAAGAATTTATTTTTTCCCTCGTTGAAAAAAAAATTGCTTATCAGCAAAATAATGAAGTTCTTTTTCGGATTGGAGTAAATAAGGATTACGGAAAACTTTCCAAGCAAAATCTAGAAAAACTAAAACCAGGCACCCGCGAAATTAACAAAACTAGCAAGGAAAGCGAACTTGACTTTGTGCTTTGAAAAAAAACTGAATTTGGCATTAACTGAAATTCACCGTGGGGATTTGGTCGTCCCGGCTGGCATACTGAATGTGCTGTATTTATTGACAAGTTATTTCATAGTCAAACTATTGATATTCACGGCGGCGGGAATGATTTATTATTTCCTCATCATGAAAATGAGTGCATCCAATATTTAGTTAAAAACAACCGGGAACTAAGTAAAGTTTGATTACATATTGCTCACATTCATTGAAAAGAGGAAAAAATGTCCAAATCTTTGGGTAATGTCATTTTTGCTAAACATTTTGCCAAAATATATGGCGTTAACATTTTTCGTTATTTGATTTTAAACAGTCATTATAATCAGGTGATAAATTTTAGTGAAGAATTAATTAAGCAGGCTATAGATTATGTTCGAAAGATAAAAAATTTACTGAAAAGACTGAACTTTTACTTATACATAGGGAAAATAAAAGTCGTCAAACAAAAATCCCAACAAGAAGAAATAATTAATAGTTTGTTGAATAACCTTAATACTATTAAAACTCTCTTTTTTTTAGAGCAAATAATCAATTCTCTTAACAAAAGTATTGACAAGCGAGAAAATGATAGTGAAAAATTGCAAAAAACAATTAATGATTTTTATTTTATTCTTAGTCTATTAGGTTTTAGGTTTGATTTGCCACCTTATAGTTTAGAAGTTAAACTGCTGATTAAAAAATGGCAAGATTTACGAAATAAAAGTGATTATACTCAGGCTGATAAAATTAGAAAAAAGTTGCAAGAAATGGATGTTTTATAGTAATACCTTGCCTTGTTTTAAAAAAACTTGATCCTAAAAATTACAAGGCTAATGTGAATTCTTATATAAAATATAATAATGTGTGCAACTTTTATAATATTACTTAATAAATAAGGTAAATTAATGAGTTGTATTTTTTTCATAAATCCGTTAAAAATTAACGAAGAATTTTATAGCAATTAGAATTATTATATAATTTATTTTTTTAATAAAACTTATTGCTATATTATTTCTTAATTTATGTCTGAAAAAAAAATAAAAAAAGAAGAATACGGAGCTGAAAGTATTCAAGTCCTAGAAAACATTGAAGCGGTTCGTAAAAGACCAGGAATGTATATTGGTTCTACCGATGAGCAAGGCTGGCACCATTTAGCTTGAGAAGCTATTGATAACCCAGTTGATGAAGCCGTAGCTGGCCATTGTCAAAAAATTTGGATTACTCTTTCGGCAGACCAAACTACCATTACTATTAAGGATGATGGACGAGGAATTCCAATTGAAATCCATCCTAAAACTAAAATGAGTGTTTTAAGAACTATTTTTGAGGTTCTTCATTCCGGAGGAAAATTCGATAACAAAGCTTATAAGACTTCGGGAGGACTTCATGGAGTAGGAGTGACTGTAGTTAATGCCCTTTCTAAATCTTTGCGAGTAGAGAGTAGTAGAGAGGAAAAAACCGAAACCATAATTTATGAAAGAGGAAAATTAATTTCTTCCCAAATAATTGACACCCTGGGACGAAACAATGGTGTGTTGGTTGAATTTACTCCCGATCCAGAAATTTTCAAAGAGTTTACTTATTTTAAAGTTGAAACTATTCAAAGACGTTTAAAGGAAATAGCTTATTTAAATCCTAACCTTACCTTTTATTTTGCTACTTCTCCGACAGCTGAGCCAATTGTCTATCATTTTACGGGTGGTTTAAAGAGTTGAGTGGAAGAACTTCATGCTGGCAGAACCACCTTAGGGGAAATTTTTCACCGAGTGGTGGTGGAAGAAAAGTTATCTGAATATTTCCAATTGAGTTTTGCTTTCCAATATAACGACAGTTATGACAAAAATAATGCTCGTTCTTTCTGTAATAATATTCGCACTGCGGGAGGCGGTTCCCACGTTAGTGGTTTTGAAAGTGGACTTTTTGAGGTTTGTAAAGAATTAATTATCAAAGATAACCCTAATTTAGAACTTGAGCCAAGTGATGTTTCGGTTGGTTTGACAGCCATTGTTTCGGTACGTGTCAAGGACCCTGAATTTGCTGGCCAAACTAAGGATAGGTTAGCCAATCGCGAAGTTAGAGAAAAAACTAAGAGACTTACCCAAGAGTTAGTGAGCGGTTTTTTTCAAGATAACGCTACTACGGCCAAAATCATTAAGGAGAAAATTATTGATAATGCTAAGCTCCGTTTGCATTTAAAAGAGGAACAAGATATTTTCCAAAGTGGTAAACAAACTCCCGATTTGCTGAAAGTGATGTCTAGTTCGGAAGCGAACGAAGAAATATTTTTTGTCGAAGGTAAATCAGCCGGTGGTAGTGCCGAGGAAGGCCGAGACCCTAAAACTCAGACTGTCTTTGCTCTCCAAGGCAAACTTCCTAACGCTTTAAAAGGTCTGTTCGGTCGAGTTCTTAAGAATAAGATAATAAGTAATACTCTGCTGGCTCTCGGTTTTGCTGATCAAAAAGGACTCTTAAAAAATGATTATATTCGTTTTCATCCTTTATTAGAGAAGCAAACATTAGATGAAGAGGTAAGTTTATTGGAGGATTTTACTTATCAAGAAGCCGATAGGCAAGAAGTAATTCCTGCCAATACTCCTCTTAATTTGGAACAGTTGGCTATTGTTGTCCGCGAAACTTTAAAAGATTTATTAAGTAAAGCAAACTTTAAAAGAATTGTTTTAATGGCTGATCCTGATGACGATGGAGCTCATATTGTCGTTTTATTGCTGACTTTTATTTTTAAGTATTTGCCCTACTTAATTGAAGGAGGAAGGGTATTTGTAGCGGTTCCGCCTCTTTATCGAGTGCAAGCCAAAAAGCAAGTACATTATTTCTATAATGACCAAGAATTAAAAAGTTATCTTCAAGAGCACCCCCGCGAGGAACGCAAGATTGAACGAATTAAAGGTTTGGGACAAATGGATGCTTCTGAGTTATTCGAAAGCACCATGGATCCTACTCAGCGGCGTTTATATAATATAAACATTGCTGACTGACCCAAAAGTAGGCGAGTAATTCGGGAGTTGATGGGAATAGAAACCGGCAAACGAAAAGAATTTTTAGAAGAGCGTTCTTATCATGAATTAGCCCTGACTATTAGCGAGGAACAAAAAGTTGACTTAGTTAATTTAGCTTTGGTTTATTTCACTATTTACGCTATTGCTGTATCGGAAAAAGGTCGAGCCTTGCCCGAAATTAATGATGGATTTAAGTCCTCCCAGCGCCGAATTCTTTTTGCGCTCTGGAAATTAGGAATTACTCCGAACAAAGATGTGATTACTTCGGCCAACATAGTCGGTAAAACCATGGCTGATTGACACCCACATGGTGACCAAGGTATTTATTATGCTATGGCTAACATGGTGCGAGCCGATAAGTTCCGTTATCCCTTGGTTTATGGTCGGGGCAATTTTGGTTATGACAATAACCCCCCTGCCGCTTACAAGTATACCAAAGTAAAATTATCTCCTTATGGTCTTTCGATGTTAGAGGAACTTGCTTATGACACGGTTGACTTAAAAAACAACTATGATGATAGTAAAGGCAAAGAGGAACCGGTTACTTTACCAGTGGTTGTTCCCAATTTATTGTTAAATGGTTGTATTGGTATTGCAGTGGGAATGACTACTAGTATTCCGCCCCATCATTTAGGAGAAACTTTGACGGCCACAATCAATCTAGTTAACAACCCAGATTTAGTCCCTATTCAGAAATTACAAAAAGAACTTTATGTAAATTCCAAAAATCAGATAGAGATTCTGCGTTTGTCTACCTCACCAATTACTCATGAGGCACTAGTTGACCAAGTAAATGATGTTCACGGAGCGGGAACAATTACCAGCCTTAGTGAAGCAGGTTGGCACGACTATATTGAGGGAGCTGGATACTCTACCGAGGAATTAACTAAGCGAGAAGGGCGATTAATTGAGGCCTTAGAGAAAATTCGGGAGGTCGAGAAAAGTGAAATTCAACCACTTACCGCAACAGACAGTACGGCCAAAAAATTAATTGAAGAGCAACTTAACGCCTTGACTGAAGAAAGGAAAAGAATTGAAGAAAACTTTCTCCAATTAAAAAAGAAAGTCAACCAAGAATTAGTCAACGATTTACAAGGGCC
>CAMKVN010001838.1:0-16172 GCA_946474995.1 Funneliformis geosporum
TTAAATTTATAATAAAAGTTGTAATTAAATTGTGATTAAATTTATGATGAAATTTGAATTGTTTAATTGATTATATATTTAATTTGTGACTAATTCTATAATCAACTATAATGAAATTTGTTAGAATATATTTGATTTGATTTGTGATTAAAGTTTATGATTTAATTGTGATTTAATTGATAAAATCGTTCTAATCAAACGATTCGTTTATCATTCGATGGAAAGATATTTATGATCGTTCCATCAAACGATACTTAAATCGTTCAATTGAATGATATTTTGGATCGTTCCATCAAACGATGCTTAAATCGTTCTTGGAATGATATTTTGCATTGTTTTATCAAATGATGCTTAAATCGTTCAATGGAACGATATTTTGATTGTTTCATCAAACGATGCTTAAATTATTACATTGAAACGATATTTTGGATTGTTCTATCAAACGATGCTTAAATCGTTCGATGGAATGATATTTTGGATCGTTCTAATTGAATGATTTGTTTATCGTTCGATGGAACGATATTTTGGATCATTCTAATCGAACGATTTGTTTATTGTTCGATGGAACGATACTTTGATCGTTCCATTCCATCAAACGATGCTTAAAACTTTCGATAGAACGATATTTTGGATCGTTCCGATTGAACGATTCATTTATTATTCGATAGAATGATATTTTGATCGTTCCATCAAATGATGCTTAAATCGTTCGATTGGAATGATATTTTGGATCGTTCCAATCAAACGATTCATTTATCATTCGATGAAACGATATTTTGATCGTTCTATCAAATGATGCTTAATCGTTCGATTGGAACGATATTTTGGATCATTCCATTAAATGATGCTTAAATCGTTCGATGGAATGATATTTTGATCATTCCATCAAATGATGCTTAAATCGTTCGATTGAACGATATTTTGGATCATTCCATCAAACGATGCTTAAATCGTTCGATTAGAATAATATTTTGCATCATTCCATCAAAAGATGCTTAAATCATTTGATTGGAATGATATTTTGGATCATTCCAATCGAACGATTCGTTTATCGTTCGATGGAACAATATTTTGATCGTTCTATCAAACGATTCTTAAATCGTTCGATGGAACAATATTTTGATCATTCTATTAAATGATGCTTAAATTGTTCAATTGGAATGATATTTTGGATCATTCTACCAAACGATGCTTAAATCGTTCAATTGGAATGATATTTTGGATCGTTCTACCAAACGATGCTTAAATCGTTAGATGGAACGATATTTTGATCATTTCATCAAACAATGCTTAAATCGTTCAATTGGAACGATATTTTGGATCATTCCACCAAACAATGCTTAAATCGTTCGATAGAACGATATTTGGATCATTCCATTAAACGATACTTAAATCGTACGATGGAACGATATTTTGATCATTCTAATCAAATGATGCTTAAATCGTTTGATTAAACGATATTTTAGATCGTTCCATCAAACGATGCTTAAATCGTTTGATGGAATGATATTTTGGATCGTTTCAATCGAACGATTTGTTTATCATTCGATGGAAGATATTTTAGATTGTTTTAATCGAATGATTCATTTATTGTATAATGGAACGATATTTTGATCATTCCATCAAACGATGCTTAAATCATTCAATTGGAATGATATTTTGGATCGTTCCACCAAACGATGCTTAAATCGTTCAATGGAATGATATTTTGATTGTTCTAATCGAACGATGCTTAAATCGTTTGATGGAACAATATTTTGGATAGTTCCAATCGAACGATTCATTTATCGTTCGATGGAATGATATTTTGATCATTTCATCAAATGATGCTTAAATCGTTCGATTGGAATGATATTTTAGATCGTTCCATCAAATGATGCTTAAATCGTTCGATGGAACGATATTTTGGATCATTATAATCGAACGATTTATTTATCATTCGATGAAATGATATTTTGATCATTCCATCAAACAATGCTTAAATCGTTCGATTGGAACGATATTTTGGATCGTTCCAATCGAACGATTCATTTATCATTCGATGGAATGATATTTTGATCATTCCATCAAACAATGCTTAATCATTCAATTGGAACGATATTTTGGATCGTTCTATCAAATGATGCTTAAATCATTTGATGAAAAAATATTTTTCCAATCAAATAAATGTTGCAACCAATTAACAAATTAATACATGTTGCAACAAATTAATAAATTTTTTCAAATGTTGCAACTATGTTGCAACATATGTTATAACAATCGTATGTTGCAACATATTCATAAAGGCTACCATCTTTAATTATACCATTTTCATTTTGTTCTTGCAGCACTGGTTTGATTATTTTATTGCTTGACTTTATCATATTGATACCTGTTTTATTTTTGATTTATTAACTAGAAAATTTTGTAAGAATTTTTGCTGAGACTGAATCATAAAATTTACTTTTATTGCTAGACTATTGAAATATTGTCTTGAATATATTCAATAAGTAAAGTAATTTCATTTTGATGATTCTTCAATATTTTTTATTGATTCTTTCCTTTTTTTATTGCCTTGAGATTTTGTTTTTAATGAACTAGCATTATTATAATTATTATTATTAAACTTTTAATTAAATAAAAAATTATATGTTAAAACATACTGCATTTTAAAAATAATTAAAAAATAAAATTTATTCATACTTTCAAATTAGGTTGGTTTTGAATTTCGCGAGGTTGAAAGGTTGAGTTAGTTGAGGTTATTGTAGTTGTTAAGGTGGTTGAGGCTGTTGTAGTTATTGATAAGGTTGAGAAGAATGAGAAATAATATATGGATATGGTGTCATTGAAGAAGAACTTAAAGGTGAAGTAAGGTAAAAGTACTTGGATTTTTAGGAGGATAATTTGTGGAAATGTATTATTATAATGTAAAAATTCATGTTCAATATATTTGCTTGCTGATATTTTGGAAGTAAAGGTGGCAAATTATTTTGTTGCTTTTGTTGCTTTTGATTATTAGTTGGATATTCCATTAGTACTTGACTTGTAAATTATTACGAGAATTTTTTAAAAAATATGGTGAACATACATAAATTTAATTGGCTGGTGCATCCGAAGCAAATTTGGTGCTAAATTTTAGCCAATCATTTTACATGAAACTTACGCCAAACATTGCAATCAATCGGTCTTGAAAGGTTACCGGAACCCATTTTTAATATTAAAGCTCCCAAATGATCAAGAAAAGATAATTTTCTTAGCATATAAATATTAACTATTAATGTCTAACTCCAGTGATTTATTTATATGACCAATAGAATTTCATCACTAAAAAATTCTCTAAAGTCAGTGACAAAATATATTATGGGTTACTAGAAATGATTTTAGATGTAACAAACGAAAAACGACTGGATGTATTCAAACTTTGCATACTTTCCAAGATGACATGAATGTTCAGTAGATTGAAATTAACTCCTCCAATTGGAGCGAAAAAGGATAATTGACACTATTTTTTTGAATAATTATAAATTTCACACATACAATCGTTAAACAAAAATATTTCGGTCAGAATTAATTTCGAATTTTATGATATCTTATAGTTAGGCATTTTTGCAGGTGACCATTTTCGGAATATACAACGTATTCTTTTAATGTTCTCAAGTTCATAAATACAGTACAAATACAATTTACGCTTATCCTCTCTAATTATTCAAGAAGCTGAGCACTATTGAAAAAAGTACCATTATTGTTAAATAGTAATATTCAAATATATATTTTTTTTGACAACTCAAAAACTGACGTTAAAACAAGCTAAATAATTTTTTATTTCTATGGTTTTTTTCACTGTTTTACAAATCAATAATGGGCTGTATCAATTTCTTTATTACTGAGATATTCGAACCCTTTGGAAATTTCTAACAAGATTTAAGTAAATGACGACATATCAAAAGCATCGCAAATTTATATTTATTTGATAAATATTATACATCAAGTAGAAGCTAAGTATTAAAAGTTTACATTATTGAATACTAAAAGAACCAAAAAGACCAAAGTGACCAAAGTTTTAAATTTAATAAATGCTTCTACTTTCGAAAAAAGTTTTTGTACAATATATACAGAGAAATATTATATGACAATAGGCAAAATCGTAGACTAAAAACCACAAACGTGCAAGATTAATTACGTTTCCTCGCGTAACAGGAAGCACCAAATAACTAACGAACAAGTTATTAGTAGAGTTACAAATAAGTTAAATATATTTCTTCTGACGGTAGACTTACTTTTTTAAAAAAATTTTGAAATGGCAAGTCCTTAGCTACATCGCAGTTTATTTTTATTTGTTTTTTTCTCACAAGAAAGCTTCAACAAAGATCTCGTGTAAAACTTTTATTTGTAATAACATACTTTTAGATGTACGATTGATTGATTTTGTTTTCATAATTGTGAATAGCTTTTTATTTTTGTTTTTAAACTTAATAAATTTTGGAAAATTAAAATCTGAATATTTGAGAATTAAAAATTTTCTCGTTCGACATGATTACATTTTTTTTTATTTTGATTTAAGATAAAAAAAGTATTGGCAAAAAATTTTCTTGCAATTAACTTTCTTAAATACAAAGACGGATAATAAGTTCTTTATAATGCAAGCTGAATGTAAATAACGGAACAATCCGATTGTTTCATTCTAAAAGCTCGCTATGCAATATTTCCAGTTTGTTAAGATTATAAGAGCAAAGTCAATTAAAACAATCTATTTTTTTTTTTTAAAAAAAAAAACAATATAATATACACGAATATTGTATGGAGGAATATCCTATTGCTATTTGCCAATTCATTGTATAATATTCGATTATATTTTTGGTTGGTCTCATGAAAGAAAGAAAATACATATGCTATTGTATTTCGGAATTTTTAACGCCGCGGACATGTTATAAATTTTATAAAAAACATTATGATGTGAAGAATAAATTCTCAGTCGACGAGTAAAGTAGGATCGACTTTTTGACTTGTTTTCGGTAGACCAATTATGATTTTCTCTTCAAGCTCGGTCGTTGTATCGAAGTACGCATTTTATTCCAGCAGTGTCTTTTCTTTTTTTTAAAAAAAAAATAAACCTTATTAAAATTGTTATTTACACTTTTATTTTGCTTTTTACTTCATTAAAAAAAATATCACTATGCGTTTAACTTTTGAATTATTTAGCGTAATTACTTAACGTTAATTATCATATAAAATTTAACATTAATATTATGCACTTGTCGCGTTGATGAAATTCTATATATACTAACCCATTAAAATTAGGGATTCTAATGGTCACGGTCATGACCGTCACGAACAGTCATGACCGGGCTAAATGGTTAAACAAGTGATGACCTAAAATGGTCTTAAATGACTAAATGACAAATGATCTAGTCATTAAAGAAATTATTATATCATGTGATCTTATAATTCTGGTTAATATTACTTAATTTTTCGATTAAATTTGGCCAATACAGTAATGACAAATGACCCAATCAAGTGACTCGTTCATTTGCCATCACTGGTCATAAACGGTCCTTGCCAGTTCTAGAGAAGATTTTTATTTACTAGCGTTATATTTTACTTTCTAATGATTAATTGAATATTTAAATTTTAAACCTTATGCGGGAATCCAGAACATTAATTTTTGAAACTTAGGACCCGGTCCTACTACCTCTGCGGTCCCATGAAAATTGTCGATTTCAAATTTCATATTTCTTGTTATTCATAAAATTTATTATAATTATTTTTTATCAAGAGTTACTTATTATATAAGCGATATGACTCGTAATTTTTAAATTTGTTCACAATCATTTGAGACCGTTTAAAATTTTTCAAAAAATTAACTGCAATGATCTAAATATTATTATATCAAGATAATTAAAAAAATTTAAACTTTTTACTATTAAAATCATATGATTTACTAGCAAACTGTCTTCTACTAAATAATTGATGCAAATTGTTTTGTTGTGTATTAGATTATTTTTTGGCTTATTGGAAATCGCATTAAGTGACAAACCCTAATCCAACAATGATCTGATGTCTGATTTATTACAATGAACGAGAACGATACGATATGAATGGTAGTGAAGAAAATCAATCCTATTATATTGAATAACAGATTGGTATTTCGATAATTACATTCTTTGTAAATGAATATGATACATTCTAACAATTTTTTACCAGGAAAATGATTTTGGGAAATTTTGAAATTTTTTATTGCATTTTTGAAATTTTGCTATTGAATTTCTTAAATATATTAAAAAATAAATATACAGTATTTCAATAAACATTTAGAGGATAAATCTTAATATCATATTATAATAGTCGAAGAAATGTTTGTGTAACAATGCGAGTGATATTATAATTAATTAATGATCAAATATATTAAATTATCTAAAATTCTTATGCTCTTAAATTGTCCTTTCCTATTAATGTTAAATTACTCATATTTAAGAATTTTTATTATGTCTACATCTGTTTCTGATAATTCAGAACTCATCTTTCGTTTATTATGACAAGGTTTTTCATTAGAAATTTTTGGAGCTAACTTTGACCTATTTTTACTAAGAATTTCTTTAACCTCTGACTTATATCGAAATTTTGAATTATTCTAAAAAATTAAAAAAACAATTCAAATTATTTAAATTGAATGTAATGTTACTTTGACCAAAATTTATTAAATTAGAAAAAAAATTTACATTGTAGTTCTGTTTAATATTTTTCCACTTAATCGCACACTGATCGGCAGCATAAATGTGGTTATTTTCGTGTAGCTTAGCGGAAGCACCGTTCCAGAGATCCAATCTAACTTCACCAGCTATAGAACCACGACTCTCCAGCCGTAGAACCTTTTCTTTATTTGCTTTCAAGTAGTCTAGTAAATATTTAGTGGCTTCTTCTTTCCATTTACATGGAGGTGCTTTATTTTTCTTTGATATGTTAGCTTCTTTACAACTTTGGGATCTTTCACTTTCACTGGGATTGCCGTTAATTTCTATTATTATTGAATAAAAAAAAGAATAATCAGTGATGCAAGTGGGTTTATTACATATAAATCGCAAATCGCTTGGTTAATTACCTTGAAATTCTTCTATTTTTTGGCAACAATATTCTTGTTTAACACTATGAGCGTATATATCTTTATTATTTTGATTAAATGTAGATTGCTTGTAGATTTCATCTGGATTTACATAAATATATACGTTCTGAACATTCTGTGTCAGATGAAAAATATTATGATTATCAGTATAACTGTGAAATTGTGTAAAGTTTTGAGTTGAAAACATATTGATGAATTTTCTTGCTTTGATTTTGACATTTTAGTTTTTTTTCACCACTTATTTATAATTTTTTTTTAATTTGAATTCCTTTCTAATTCACTTTTCCTATTACTTTTAAGGAAACGTTATAGAAAGTTTCTAAGAATTCTTTTACAGATTCGGATGTGACCCATTTAGGAAATATGATGATCTACTCGGAAACTTCTTATGTCGTGTGCACCATGTACACATTATATTTCAATACATGTTACTTTTTTTGTGACCTGTGAAAGAGAAAAATGAAACCATAGAACAATTTCTTAATCTAAGGTGAGTACTGGAAACATGATGTTAGTGAATATCAATCAAGCCAATACTATTCAAATGAAACCTTTTATGATCGTCAATAGAAATGGCAAATAAATAATAAATTATTAAGATGAAGCGTTTCTATTAAGAACCATTGATTTCAATTTTACATAAAATCGCCTTAATTAATCATGTTCAATCCAATAAATTCATTTCCAAAATTTGGCGAACCTAATCATATATGAATAGTTTCACATTTAAAATATATACAATGTAGAGAATAAGAATTTGTACAGAATTATGGCAGTTGCATTTGTTTTTAGTTTCATAGAATAAATTTTATTTAGACAATTGAAACTGGAAATCTTCAATGACTTTCAACTAAAGCTAGATTAATCGTTTTAGGTAAGAAAACAATAGGAATTTATTTCTATTTGAGACACAACATAAAAGTAAAAATATTAAGAAATTCATTCCGGCCGGAAAACCATGTACGGTAAATCAAGCCATTTAAGTACGAGTGTGACATGAAGTGTAAATCATCCCCCCTTTTTAAATCACCCAATAATTAGTTTTTTAATATAATTAGAATTGAACTCTTTATAAATTTAAAAATGAAATTTATCCTAAAAAATAGCCCTGTTCATTCTAGACCAATGAAGTGCTCTAGGAAGATTGGAAGCACGATTGGAAGGTTTGGAAATATCATTTTCTAATAAAACATTTTGGATTGGAAGATTCCAATCAAAATTTTATACAATTGGAAGCATAATATAGATCGACTGTAAGCACGAGATCGATAAAAGGAATATGACGACACTGGCGACAACCAGGAACTCGTTTTATATTGAAAATTTGAATCTTCATATTAAAAATTAGTGGTGGTGATATTATGGTTTTTCAGTCAAAGAATTTAGTCCTTTGGTAAAATAGAAGGAACTATTAATATATAAATTTTAGATATTAATCTGTTATTAAAGTATGACTAATTCACATTTTAAGGGTGCTTTCCTAGTTTTGCTAAGCTAAAGATGTTAAAGCATGGGGTTTCTGGCCTACTCATCTTTGAATTAAATCCTATTAAGTATTTGTGTTTTGATCTTATTAAAAATCTTGTAAATTTATAGGTGCAACTAAAGAAGAATTGGAGAAACATCACAAGAAATTAATTGATTGAATAGAAGCATGTATCGCCAATAGTGGTAACCGTACCAAATATTAGTAAAAATATTTTGTTAAAATAAAAAAATATTTATATATTTTTAAAAATCATGAATCAGATACTAGTATTTTATTAAACTTATATTAAAAAATTGCGCAAATTTTTTCCATCGAGTGTACATTTTAACAATATAATACAAGCATCTGTAACTTTACTTTGGATTTCAGAAAAATATCTATTTTTAATGAATGTTTTGTGGAAAAATCTTCTAGCTTATAAAAGACAAATATCACATAAAATATTAAATCTTGAAAGGTTTCGCAAAGATGCAAAAGATTATATATAGAGTTTTGTTTTTCTTACAGCAGATTTTTTATTACAATTTGCTTCAATGATATAATAATTCAAATTAAAGTTAAGTTATTAACCTGGAGCGTAGCGAAGGACTATTAATATATCACATATGGGTGGTATGCTATTTAAAATTGAGGTACGAGACATAGTAAATCATATGATCCGTACCTCAATTTTAATAGCACACCACCCATATAATGTCCGTCTGCTTATTGGAATTTATAACTGTTTTGAAACCGTTCCCTAGTATAATTAAAATTTTGTGATTATGATCAAATGTTCAATTTTATTAGATACTGAAAATTCTCAGAACTTTTAAAATTTTTAATTATGTATACATGGTCGTCAATGATATAATTACTAAAATAATTTTCTTTGATATAATTTTGCGTTGAACATTTGAAATTTGTGTTCGTCACATTGAGCATTTATTTTTTGTAATTATCACATTTTCATTTTAACGCTAAATAAAAAAGTACGATTTTGCATTCCGGATGTAATACTATCATTGTTTAGAGTCGTGATTGTTATTTTATTTTGAAATTGCGATACCAATCATTATTTTATCGAATCCAATATGATGTATATCTAATTTTAATTTTGATGTATCGTACAATGAAGGTCGGAGTTTTTTTTCCTCATTTTGCAGATTCCAAAATGCATTATTAAAAATGGGTCGATCGTTATGATCGTTACACGAGTTCTCATTTGATAATTTATTAAAAAAAAAATAGTGGAATTAATTCCTTTTTGAAAGATATTTAGATAAAAAGTGAATTGGATTGATGCAAAATTTTTTTGAAATATTTCTATTATAATTTAAAACCAACCATTTCTGATTATTTCAAAAATTATGCAAATTAATTACAATGCAATATTTTGAGATAAGATGATTTATATCGTTATGAAATTAAATATAAAAATTAAATATAAAAAGACGCGAAATTGTTATTTTTTCATATTCTTCACTATGAATTCAATTACGATGAATTCAACTCAGCTTCAAATACAAATTGAAATTCAAGTTCAAACAGAACTTAACAATTACCGGTATATTGATTGCAACAACGTGATCAACATTTTATCAAATTTAAAAATCGTCCCCAATATGTTTCAAGTATTAAATCCACTTATTACTTTATTAAATATGAGTGGCATCAATCTTAATGTTCAAACGATGATTCAAAAAACACATAACTCAACTAACTCAACTTCGTCAGACCAGGAGTTCTTTTACAGCAATGATGTTCACATTTTTCATATCACTTGTATCACTTGTGAAGAAAACTTTCCAAATATCAATGCACGTCAAAACCAAATGAATTATAAAGTAACTTGTAAAACCATTCCGATTTCTTTGGTTGCTAATAATCTGTTAAAAAGACCTTATACCATTGATTTTTCTGAACCCTACAAGGAATACGCGGTCAATTACAACAAAAATGAAGATAAGGACACTAGTTGTCGAATTGTAGTTGATAAATTTGATCCAAGTAAATAACGCGGTGTTATTATTTGTTAATCCGACTTGCTTTCTATTTAACTTTATTTATATTTCTTTCAGATTCAAATACAGGAAAATTTAACGCTACTCTTATTGAAAGTGAAAGTTCCCAATCTGATGAGAGTGAAACTAAAATCACTAGGGAGTATAAAGAAGTTCCATGTAAATGGAATGAAGATGCTACTAAATCATTGCTAGCATACCTGAAAACCAATAAAGAAGAGGTTATACAACTGGAAAGTCGTGGTATTATAGCTAGGGAAGTTAGAGAGACGCTCTGGGATAATATCTCCACTACTCTGCGCAAAGGTGGCTACATTTATTCTGCCGAGCAATGTGCGATTAAGTGGAAAAATCTTAAACAGAATTTCAAAAAGAAAAACAAGCAGAATTACAATGTAAATTTATTGTCTTAATTAAAAATTTATAATCGTACTTTAATAAAATAATGAAGTATTTTTTTTTTTAATTTAGAATAATTCAAAACTTCGGTATAATTCAGAAATTGAAGACATTCTTAAAGATAGGCGCTTATCTACATTCTCTGATGAAAAAACAACTGGTTATTATAAACGAAAGATTAGTGCTGAATCATCTGAACGACCAAAAAAAGTCAGTAAAACCGATGTTAAATTATCAATTCGTCAAAGGAAAGAACATAAAGGAAAAAGAAGGATGCTTGAAATAAAGGATTTAATAAGCCAATAATAAATATTATATTTAACTATAAATAAATTCAAATAACAAATTCTTTTTTTTTAAGGCAAACATCTGAAATTAACTTTCACATTAACCCTACTCAATTTCGATTTTATGTTTATTCCTTTGACTTATTCCATGAAAAATTAGTAAATATGATATTTATATGAATTTATCCATAATAAATATTGAATATGTTATGCTTTATATGCTTTAATTAAGTTCATGTAGATCATTATTATATAATATTGGCCAAATCGATGTTATATAAATCATTATTAAATAAGAGTAAATTTTATAATATAAATTTTTGCGTTAAATTTCATTTTATAATTATCCATCAAAATTGTTATTTGTTCGTTTTTATTAACATTAACTTCCCCTTTTAATCATATTTCTTTTTTTATAATAAAAGCTTTTTTGTAAGATCACTTTAAAAGTTAGTATAAAATTAGATTTTGAGATAATAAATAAGAGAAAATTTATTTCTTAAGTTTAAAAATAAAATAAAAATTTGATAATCATTTATAATATTATAATAGAAAGGAGGAAAAAAATAAAAAAATGAGTTAACGTTAAACTGAATATATTTCTACCTAAAAATCAATTTTTGGTATTTGGGTACATGATTTTATAAGGTTGCCTGGACGGAATTTATTTGTCGATTATGTTAGGTTAAAGTTTAGAATTAGTTTTAGATTAGTATAGGATTAGGGTAAGGTTTTTTCTGGAGTTTTTATGGAAAATCATATCCTAATAGTGTATGTGGTACCCGCAAAATAAATTCCGACTTCGATAGGGTTGTTTGTTTAATGTGTATTAACCTTAATCACAGACATCTGTGACAAATAAATTGTAACAGATATGATCCAAATTTAATAATTAAAAAATGAAAACACGGGCATTTCAAATCCAATGAAAATAAATCACATTTATGCTGGGGAAGAACTATATTGTTAAGATCAAAATATATTCTTGAATTATATTAAATTTCTTTGATTATAAAATTTAATTATTTATTATAAGAATATTAAAAATAATATTTTTTATATTTGCAACTAATAAAATTAGATTAGTTGAACATTGTAAAGTTTTTTATTTTTTTGTATTAATATATTTTATAAATGTATTTAAAAAGTGTTATGTACTTTAAAAGGAAAATATTGAATACATAATTAAAAATTCAAAGCACACGGTCGAATCCTAATCTTTCCACATATGGTTTTTTTTTAAAAAACGAAAAATAAGAAAATCAATTTAGAAAAAATACTTACATTTAACAAAATTTTAGCAAATAACTATAATTTCTTTGTAAATAGATAAGTGAATAAGATGCATTCATTATATAATCTAATCGTTTAATTTGAGTATAATATTTTAGGTTTTTCTGGTTAAATTTTATACATCATTTAAAGATTAAAAATTTGAATTGGAAATGAGCCATTTGATTAATCAACACATAGATTTACGTAAACAAGTTTAGTAAATAAATTCAAATATACAAATAGCGTCCTTATGCTTAAGATTTTTTTTTGTTTGTAAGAAATTAAAGGCTTAGGCCGTTCTCAAGCACCACCTCAATGTGATTGGCTAGTGATTAACAAGCTTTACTTACGATCAATTGAAAAAAAGATGGCTCTTTCATCCTTACTCGTTTTATCAATTTTTATTATTATGCCTCAAAAAAAGAAACCTAAAATAACTTCTACTGTAGAACCTTAACTCCAACTACTCACATCTCTCCTTTTCCAACCTAACAAATAATGTATCATTGCAACAACAATATTTTGCTAGACAACTTTTAACGGATCCTTTAAATGAAACAGCAAGACATTCGGTAAATAATTATTCTTTTATAATTATATATGAAAGATAATAAACTCGAACGTAGTGTAAAGATGGAATGGGAAGTGAAAGAGTATGCATGAGCAATCTCTTTTTATACTCCATCAATGATAAATTTTTGCCAATTAGCGCAACCATTGAGGGAGGTACTTGATAAAACTCACTTAACACCTATCCGCAATCAATGTCGAAACCGTTAATCCTTTCCTTTCAATTTATGAAGTTATAAATAATGTAAAATATTCTGTTGTGACATAGTTGAATGTAATTTCGCTTATTCTTAATGAAACGAAATGTAATGTATTATAAAATCCTTAATATTATTTCTTTAGGATAAAAAATATATATATAGTAATCGAAAATATAAAGGATAATCGTAGATGTAAACTTTATAAAGACCTAAGTCATGTTGCTTATTATTTCATTTAGCGAAAAGTTTGTAGTAGTGAAGGCTTTTTTTTCTAAACTTTGCATTATATTTTGAAAATTTATTTTATTAATTGAAAGTATTGAAAGTATTCACTAACTTTTCTCTACTGCATCAATTGCAGATAATTGCAAAGCATCCCTAGTCGAAATATCTCTTATAATGGTAATGGTCTTTATTTTCATATAACCAATAAGATGTAAAATAAAATATTGCTATTTATATTTAAAATTGAATTTAAGCGTTTATATGTATATCAAATTATCACAACATATTAGAAATTAAGGGTATGGTTTTGAATGTATGTATAGTATAATTCTTGTTTTTAGGTAAGTATGGTACAGGCTTACTATATACTGCAGAAATTAATCGTGTTTGCATTATACAAAAAATCAAATAAAGACATGTAATCGACGATTAATGTTGTGGAACGCTACTCAATTTTCAAGTTCTCAAATTCATTTCGAATTTTTTTTATTTTTTTAATAGGTTCATGTGTAACATCTAATTTAAATCTGTAATTAATAACAATTTGTTGATTGTGTAATCTATTTATAAATAATTAAGTTGCCTATTGTTTATTTTTTGGCTTATTTTTGCACCTCCTTTACATATTTATGTTGCAAACAATTACTAAATTAGTCAAATGATTATTTAAATGACCTTATTGTTCGGTACTTTTTTCTCCTAAAACATCTCTTTTTTTCTTTTTGAAAAAAAAAAATTACAAAAGACAAGAAAAATGAGTTCTATATCACAAATATTAAAGAATAAATGTCTATGGTTCTTCATAGCGTTTATTATTTTAACCGACTTGTTGTATACAGTGTACTTTAATTTAAGCGATGAAGATTTAAATACTATTGAGACTATTGATCAATATAGTATGAATATTCAACAAAGACCCGAAGATGGATTCATTATGGATACTGACCGAGTTATGCAAGAATGCAATATGAGGGCTCGTTCAGTGGAATCGTGTTTAAAATATCTCGATAAAAAAGATGATGATTATATGATTACGTTTCCGTTATCCTCAAAGAATTCAATAATCCCTCCGCAATGTAAGGAAAATGAACCTCCGATGCTATTTCATGTATTTTGGCGTGGGATGATAACTGATAAGTTAGCATTGCAAATTAAAAGTTTCCTTTACACGCAACCCCTCACATGTTCAAAATTATATGTGTGGTTACAAAACAGCGATACTGACATTAATTTGAACCCTTTTGCGGGGAATTTATATAAAAAATTCTCACCTCGAAACGTTGAATTCAGAAGGTGGGATACCGAAGAACAATTAAATTTTGATGATTTATTTAAAGGTTGGAAAGCAATCATGGAAAAACATAGTTCTGTCGCTTTTAGTGATTTGGTTAGATTTGTCGTATTAAATAGATATGGTGGTATGTACATGGATGGTGATGTACTCTTCTTACGTGATATGCGTCCTTTATATCACTCGGGATTGGATTTTTCATACAAGTGGAGCTTCAAAAACGAGTACAATACCGCCGTATTAAGACTTCATGCAAATGGTACAACAAGTCGAAAGATTATTTCACAAGCAATGTTAAACAAAATGAATTTCCACCCCTTTCAGATTAGGAACTACTTGATGGTCAATGCGAGTATTCCTTCGGATTCACACTTAGCAAAATCCATATACAATTCACAATTATATATGTACTCCGTGCCTTTATTTGATCCTCTTTGGTTAAAAAATGATAACAAACAAAAGAATATTTTGAAACCTAATCTTAGAGGGATGGATGATGTTTGGGATCCTAATTTAGTCCCGAATGAATTTCCTGAGATTGGAAATTTAAGTTTGTATTCTCCTTTGGAATTAAGAAAAGCTGATGAATTCTTTAGAGGGGCTTTCGCCTATCATTGGCATAATAATTGGTCTAAAAATTTAAACCCTAATTGTTGGATGGGTGTCATGCAAACTGCTTATGACTCTTTTCTTAACGGCACTCAAACAAATATTTATGGTGAATACGTAAAATACTAATTGGGATGGGCTGGCGATAGATTAATCATTTTTGTATTATGTAGTATTTTTTTTATTAATAATTCAAATGTACAAAGTTTATAATTTCTTTAAAAATTTTAATAATTTTGAAGCGGGGATTTTAATTTTGTCTTGGGGATTTTTTTTTCGAATGTTAAGCAATTTTGAAATTTATAACCACGTGATATACACGTGATACCCTGATTTAAATCATTTGATTTCTTACAATTGTCATTAATACTGTATATTAGATAGTAGGATTATAACAAATTACAAATCAAAGTTTTCCTTTTTGGTCAGATGTAAAAGCCCAATAATTACTAATAATAGAAGGAACATAATTTGGAGGGTAAATGTGCATTTTTTTTCTAGTATAAATAATTATATTTTGTTTTTTTTTAAAAAAAATATAAGAAAAAATTTCAAGAAAGAATAGAATGAATTTGTATCGAATAAGTTCATTATAATAAATTATTTGAAGAAGTTGAATGGCTTCCATTTTTTTGGCATGATGTGTTTCCTCTAGAGATACCTGACTAAACTCTTTTTTGAAAAATTGTAATTTCGTCAAAAGTTTCGTCTCTTTAATATTTTTATAT
>CAMKVN010001839.1:0-16171 GCA_946474995.1 Funneliformis geosporum
ATTTCTTTTTCCTGTCCTTCGAGCATTCCATTATGAAGCATAAATCTTTCGATCTCTACCTGTTTTTTAGCTATTTCAATTTCCCTTTCAATAATTTCCTCTGTTTCTGCTTTCCAATATTCAAAATCATAGGGATATTCCGACATCTCTTCTTCAAATCCTAATTTATGATATTCTAATACTTGTATCTTCCATCTTCGCCAAAACTCATGCTGGATTTCTTTATACCAAATGCTATTTACCTAGCAGAGCTTATCAAGAACCTCTAATGGAAACTTTTGAATAATTATAGTAATTGTATCTGATATTTCAAGTGGGTTGTATGAATACATTTTATATAAATATATACTTTTTGGTATATTATTGTTAGAAAAAAAAGTTCAAATTAAAAATATTTCTCAGAATTAAAAAAAACGTTTATCCTAACTTCTCTGATACTAGTTCTGCTCATCATCAGGCTATTCATCTTCAACTATGAGTTTTATTTTTGGGTATAAATTTTGGAAATCAGATAATATATTCTTTCCAATCCATAAACACCCTCATATTTCTATCGTTCCCAAACTAGGAGCCAGTCCTAGAATTTTTAAAAATGTTTTTGGACTTATGCGTCTAGAACCTCTTATTGTGAGTCTTTTTAAATTAAGACACTTGACTAGAAGTGCTTCCAGATTTCATTGCTAAGTATGCATGACCCACAATTTTCAAAACTCAGCTGTTGTAAATTTGAGCATACCTTACATACTTCAGAAATGTACACATCTGGTTCTATATTTATTTTTCCAATAAATTTTAGACCTAGCACTTGTACACATGCATCTAATTTCGTTTTTTTGCTTAATGCCTTAGTGAACTTGATTCTGGATATAGCCGTTAGAACTATTCTTTGTCATAATACTCTTCTAGCAATAATGTACCATTACTTATTAACAAATAAAAGAGGGTACATTTTGCCTTCATTTTTTTTATTATATTGGAAAATTCTATCAAGAATCTCATTTGGTAAAGATATGTAATGGATGGGTGATTTTTCCGATTTTGGGAATGGAGGAAGTATTTCATCAAAATTGATCCACTTTAGATTCATTACATTTTTTATCGTCACGATACCTGATTTTACAATTTTTAGATCACTCCCCCCACCTACATATCTTTCTATCAGCTGTATAGTATTTTCATCCAAAATAATAAAGCCATCTGTGTGAATACATTTTACATGATCTCCTAGAGGTTTAATTTTATCTGATATAGTTTTACGTCCCTTTGCTATGATAAATGGTACCATATGCTGATGTGGGTCTGGTTTTCTCCCATCTGAGTATAATTGCCTCTAGAGAGATACTAATATATGCTTGGCTACTTTTCCTGTCTGTTCACCTTCATTCTTAATTGATGTAAGACAACTTGCTTATTGATTGAAAATATCATGCCCGCTCATGAGCTTACTTTGTTCAAATATTAGAGCATTAGGACTTTCAGAAGATAATTCTATATGGAGACCTAGATCTATTACTAATGATAAATCATAGTGAGTGTAATTTCCTGCAGGATTATAATGAAATCCTCTTATACATTTTTGTTCTACTGGTTGACTACTTATGAAGACTTGATAAATACCATACTTTAGGTGGTCCTTGATAGAAACAGTCCTAATATGTGTGATTGTTTTAAATTCACCTGCTTTTACTGGCCAACTTGTCATATAACCATAAGTTAAGCTATTTGGAAAAAATTCATTAAAGTCTAATTTTATCGCGATTCCTTCATATGACTCAGCCCATACTAACCTCCCATATAGGCTGAATTAATCCAATAATCTTCTTTTTGTGTTAAGTCTTCTGCTTTTCTAGGAGCTAAAGTGACATCTTGAAAGAAACGTAAACTTGTCATTGCATATGTTCCAGTTTTTCGTAAATTAATCTGCCCTCTACTCCGCCATGCGATTGCACTGGCTTCTTCATTATAACGTTTATATGCTTCCTGAAGTGTTTCTTTTAGATTAGCTTTAATTAGAAACCAGTCTCTTGATAAATCACAAAAATCATTTTCAGAGCCAATCCATTGTGTAATCCCATCATAGAACTCAATATCATTACCTTGCTTTCTTCAGAATAGAAATCTTCGAATTGCTGAATACTATCTTGTTTCTGTATTTAAAGTTTTTTGGAAAGTTAAAACGGTCTCATAGTCGCTCTTCCCATCTGATTCCACCTCCAGCTCTTCTTCTGATACTGGTAGTTCGAAAGGCTCAGGTGGTGTTGGATCTCCCCAAAAATTTTTTAATAATCGCCCTAGTGCGCTAGTTATACTACCAAGTAATCTGTTCATTTTTCCTAAGGATTAAATATGGTTACAAAATGTTTAAAATGAAAATTAATTTATTCAGATAATTAGAGTTACATATTTATTCAAAAAAAGAAACTATAGGAGGATTTTATCATTGTCCCTATATCCTACGAAGTGACACAATTTGCAATAAAGGATGTTATCACCCAAATGGATACAAAGATCACTGGAATTCTCCTAGACAATTTCTGTGTATAGAATGCGGAAAATCAACTTCCTCTATTTATAAAGCTTATAGAGACCATGCAGGCAAATATCACATTCGAAATTTTTATCAACGTCAGAAGCTTGCAAAAATTCAGGCTGATAACGGGCTAGTTTTGGGCTAGAAAAAGGTAGTATAGGGTCAGAAATCAATGGCTTGCTAAATGGAAGGAAGCTTTGTTCTCATATTTTGGAAACATGCTCCACTTCGCTCTGCAGACTACAATCATTATTTGTTCTCATAACTTGTGTATATACTCTGCTTAGCTCTGCAGACCTTGTATTCATTAATTGTAATACTATTTGCCTTATAATATTAGCATATATTTTAAGGTAGCATAGGGTCGAATGCATATTCACTGGTGTCACCCTAAAGGTTTGCCAGCTCATACTTATTCTCCTATATTGAATGTGCATTCATCGTCACTCTGCTCCTCCTCATGCTTGTTCTCTCTTGCTACCTAAACAGTATGCTATTGGAAGGTGATTTGCTTACCATGTGTTCACTTATTACCACCCATATTTGCCTCATATATAGCATACATTAAAATATGGTAGCATATGATTGAAACGATATAGCATCCATATTCACTTCATCCTAAAGAGCTCGCTCATATTTTTGCTATATCATTTCTTCTGTCGAATGCGTATTCACTGGCGTCGCCCTAAAGGGCTTGCCAGCTCATACTTATTCTCCTATATCGAATGCGCATTTGTTATTGCTCTGCTTCTCCTCAGACTTGTTTTTTCTTACTACCTAAACAGTATGCTATTGGAAGGTGATTTGATTATAATGTATGCGAAAAATTTATGTTATTCAGGTTGAAAGCCAGACGGGTTTCAGATAGGAATGTGCTAAAGTGAAAATTTATTTTTACATATAGGAAGCTAATGTTTACAGAGTGAATACCAATCAAGAAAGCAAATTGATTTCCTTAAAGTCACAAATATAATTACAATAGGTTTACGTTATATATGAAAAAATTGATACTCAAAGTGACCCTCTTAGGCTTCCCTGAGCTTTTTGTGTCAAAAAGCTCATTTCTCTACTACTAATATTCAAATTATTTCTATTAAAGACAAACTTATTTTTTGCAAGCTTTAGTTTTTTAATTTATCAGATTTTGACCATATTCTTAGCTAACTGAATAAGATCATTTATTCCTATCCAAAATATAGTAAATTTAATCAAAATATATAAACTTATAAAACTAGTTATTGTATTCATCTGAAAAGTAACAAAAAAAAAGTTTTTATTTTTTTTTTCATCTCTATATCTAACCTCCATCACTATTTTTATTATGTTTAAAATTTACAAAAAAAACTGCGCTATTCAAAATTTTTATTTATTATGCCATCTTCACTATAATTAAAAACCTATTTGTCACCGAGATTCGTCACACGGTAATTTTGGCCAAGATCAATAATGCCGGCCAAAAATTCGTGGCGATTGAATTGGTATACCCACTTTGGCCGGCATCAAAATCGGTGACAAATTATTGATTGTGGGAAGATGCTGTATTGCTTTGTGAATTGGCAGATAAATCACGTGATAAAGTTGCTTTTCTTCCTCCGTTAGTCGTCGCGCTACGTCTTCTTTATTAGATTGTTAAAAACAAAAAAAAAAAAAACTGTCGATTCAAGATCTCTTGAGTACCTAGTTTATCCTAGTAGGATTTAAACAAATACCGTCATTTGCTGTCGGAATCTCTTTTTTTTTTTTTTTTCCTAATTCAGTTATTTTTTTTTCTTTTCCTTTTTTTTTCTTTTACAGGAAATGCAGCACTCAAAATCAGAAGTTCAATCTTCATTAGCAACCGGCAAGCGGACTACAACTAACCCACTTGCCGATGTTCTTCCATCAAATTCACGGAAACGTCCAGCCCCTTCTCAATCGCCGGATAGTCCAATAGAATATGAATCTCCGGGAAGTACTACACTTCCCGCTCCACCGCTACTAAGACCAGTGGCTCCTAGATCTCCAACAAGGGGGGGTAATCGAAGTGTGCCGGCTTTTTTGAATAAACTTTATAAGTAAGATTTTGGTACTATATAATCTTTATTCCCACTTTTGGGCCTTTTTGGAAGAGCTTGGTTTTTTTTCTTTCTCTTATAGTCATGTTTATCCCTTGTGTTTACCTTATCCTCTGACAAATATTATCAATTTAGCATGGTTAATGATCCTCAGTCAAACGATTTGATCACTTGGTCTGAGGCCGGTAACTCTTTCCTTGGTAAGTCAAAAACCTTAAAATTATTTATTTTTTCTCAATCTATTAATCTTTTTTTCACACATTTGTTTTTTAATAAAGTGAAGAGACCTCAAGACTTTGCAAAAGAAGTTCTTCCTCGATTCTTCAAACATAACAATTTTAGCAGTTTTGTGAGACAGTTGAATATGTATGGGTTTCATAAAATACCACATCTTCAACAGGGTGTGCTCCAATCTGACGGACAGTCTGAACAATGGGAATTCAGCAATACGAATTTCATTCGTAATCAACCGGATCTCTTATATTATGTTACTCGTAAGAAAGGGAAGGATACTGAAAATATTAAAGAGCCAAATGAAGTTGATATAAATCATATATTGAATGAAATTGCTTCCGTTAAGAAACATCAAATGACTATAAGTGCAGATTTAAAGAATATTCAGAGGGATAATCAAATTTTATGGCAGGAGACTATGTCAGCGCGTGATAGACATCGGCGTCAACAAGAAACTATTGATAAAATCTTGCGATTCCTTGCTTCAGTGTTTTCTGCTGATAAAAAGAGAGCCATTGTACCAAAGAAACGTAGATTATTACTTGGTAATTCTGATACGGATTATGGTAATCAAGATGTTGTAGGATCATCAGAACAAAGAAATCTTTGGACCGCTGGTAATGATGGGCAAACAACCGCTTCTCCTAACTCTTCTCCTAATGAAGCCGATGCATCATGTTTGGTATTAGATATTAATAATCCTGGTAAATATACATTTTTTAAATTAATAATATTATATATATATTGATCATTTGAAAGAAAAATTCTCTAATGACTAATTTGCTTAATTATTTAGCGGCTTTATCACTTTTAGCTTCTTTAGCGATCAATGATCCATCATCTACAAATATGTCACAGTTTGATATTTTTAATTCTTTACCATCATTGTCTTCTGATGGAATTAATACCGATTTCTTAAATTCAGCTACGACCCAATTTTCTAATTTGCTTCAATCTGACCAAATTTTGAATCAAATATCACAAAGTGACCCTTCATCGCTCCCACCACCATCAACTTCCATTCCTAATAATACACTCGCTAATACATCAATAACATCAGATTCCATCAAAAATGCCCCTGTCCCAAGTGGTTTGACTTCCAACACAACAATTAACACATCTGTTCCTACATCCACTTCTTCAAATCATAATTCAAGCACTTCGAATTCTCAATATAAATTATCTACAACTACAAGTTCAATCCATCAAACTGAACCTAATACATCACCTACACCTTCAAATTTAATCAATCGAAGAGATAATATTCAACCAAATAATGGAAGTATCAGTGAACTTGAAACTCGTATCAGTGCAGTCGAATCAAACGTCGACTATCTGACTTCCTTAACTTCTCAATTAGGATTTGATCCTGAACATGAAGAGATTGCTTTAGAAGGAGTTGCTCCTACTGAGAATGATTTTTTGACATATTATGGTGCGAATTTTAATCCTACGGAAAATGAACATCAGATGTTATATAATCTCATGGGAAGCACCCATGGTGTCGATTCATCTTCGTCCTCTCATGTTTCAAATCAATATTTATTATCTGAAAATAAAATTTCTTCTAATAATGTTAATACTAGCACACCTTCAACAACTGGAACAACCAAAGCAGTCTCTACCGCATCCGCATTAGAATCAACTACCACGATGACACAGTATGTCCCGCCTATTCAATTTCCCCAACAATATCTTCAACAAAGGACATATTTAGATGATCAAGTTGACGAGTTTGCTGATCGAGCTTCAAAGAGAATGAAAGTTACTGTGGAAGGAAAAGATGAAGAAAACGAATTAATCATTGATGATTTACTAGCTAATTTAGATGATAATGATAATCCTTTATTGGAGTTCCATGAGTAATATAATAATAATCTTATCCTTTTTTTTTATTCGGTTTTTTTTAAAAGTTTATCCGCTATTTTGCTTGTTAAATTATGAAACATTTTTCCTTCAAAAAAAAAAAAAGTCACACATATATATATATATACACAAAAAATGGGTTTATTAATTTTTTTAATCAGTTTGTTTTAATAAATTTTTGATTTAGTTTATTATTATTGTTATTATTTTGAATTTCTGACTTCCATTCTTTCAGTTATTTTATTTATTTTATGTGGACTGATATTTATTAGAACTTAATTATAATGGCGGATTTTTTTTTTTTTGCGCAAAGAATTTAATTGTATTTTGTGATTAAAATATCGATTAATAAGCCTTTGTATTATATTAAATGAAAAAATATAAACAATCTTTATATCATAGAATAAAAATAAATGAGTTATTAATATAGATTATGACGTTTATTATAATTATAAGCTGACGTAAATAAAGTAATTAAAGTAATTGATATAAAGAATAATCTTTGTTGAACAAGTTCAACTTTATGAACCATGAGGCGACCAGATATGAAATACTGTCCTACATGGTATAATAAATATTAAAATCTTTATTATAAGTAAAAAAGGGTCAAGAGAAGATAACAAAATTATTTTTCTATTAAATTAGTCGTAACCTCATGTTCGAAATAGAAGATACTAATGCTTCAAAACTTATGTTGAAGTGTCGTACATGTGATTATATAGAAGAATCCGAAAAAAAAGATCATTTAGTTGATTTTACGCGTAAAACAAAGTAAGAATTGTTTTCGGATAATTTTTTTATTCAATGTTTAAATTTAAAAAAAAAAAAAATTCTATTGATTGTTAGCTATTATCGTGATGATCAATTTCATCCAAGGTTATTTCAAGACGCATCCCTCAGAAGATGTTTTATTAATTGTAATATATGTGATAAAAAAACGTGCGCTCTTGAATGGCATTCGCATCGTAAAGAATCAATGAACGTGTAAGTTAAATTTTAGAATCGATTTACTATTATACAGTATACAACATTAATCAATATCGATTGTCTTCAGGGAATATTGGTGCGAAGGATGTGAGCAGCAACAACAATCACCTCATAAAAATGTAGGTATGATATATGATACTGAGAGACCGGACGCGCAAATCGATCAAGAGGGATATTATACTGATGATGAAAGAAATGAGTTGGATACCGTCGGGCAAGAAGATTTTTAATGGTGTCAATGATTTTAATAGAAAATCATCTAAATAATATGTATGATATTGCATGATTAAAACCAATGTTAAAATCAATTATAAGCGAAAGGGAATCGACACGTTTATCCAAATTAGAAGTAGCGAATTTTGATGCTGTGCACACCCATGTCACAGGCCTTTGCAGGGTGTGGACCCCCGCGCCCACGCCCAAAAAGTCAAGCCGCACTCCGCTAAGAACAGCCCAAAAAAACTCGCCCAATGGTATCGTTTATCGTTTGATGATGTATTATTTTCAAGCGAGACCAATTCGTCATCATTCCGACTGAATATTTTTTTTTCTCGATTTATAGTGTTCATATACACACGATCCCCGTTTTTCGATTTTTTACAACTATGTGCCGTATGTAAATACGCACGAATCTACCTTTAATAGTACGAGAAAATTTCCTTTGTAGAAGATATTTCCTTCTCGTGCGTTCATATCCCTGATATATGTATTATTCGACTATTTTGTAAATAAACTTAATAAATATATAATATAACGATTGTAATAGAATTTTTTTCTTTTTTTAACCGACTAATGGTGTATATTCTTCGTAGACTGTGTCCTGCGTAAAATTTCGTCTGCGGTCGTATTTGTTCACGTTAATACCTTATAGTTACTAGAAAATTTGTTCTAATACGCTTTTTTCGCGCTTTTATTTCTTTTATTTCACACATTTACTTGTATCTTCTCCCTTTATTTTATAATTAACCTTTATTGGTGTTTATTTACACTTTATCTATTGCATTTGTACCTTATTTTATAACGCGGTGTTCATTATTTGATAAACTCGCGTTCCATTAAATATTATTTTTTTCGTTTGTATAGTTTTTTAAAGATACATTGGTGGTTTGTTAGTTTACCCCAAAAAGTAATTATAATTTGATACTTCTTCCTCTTTTTAAATTTTAAAGAGGACGAGAAATTTTTTTATTTTAAAAAAATTTCTTTTTGTAAATAATGACAATCAAAGGCAGACAACTTTTCGTTGGCAACGTGAGTATATTTTTAATTTTAGTGATGATTGGAATTTGGAAGTTGAATCAAATTTTTTTTTTTTTTTACAGTATTGAGCTTACAATAATATCTTAATCTATTTTATATAATTAAATTTTTTTTTTTAAAAAAAAAATTGCCTTGATAAAAATTTCATATTTCGCAAATAAAAAAGCTTCCATTTATAGGTTAGTGAAAAAAAAAAACAAAAAACGCGAATGATGTACTTAAAGGAAACTTTATGAAATTTATTTTGATTGGTTATCATAATTTGAAATTCATATTAATAATTACGTTTATTTTTACGCTTGAAATAGTCGGTTGGCAAGATTTAAAGGTTAATAAATTTATTTATTTATTTGATTGTTTATTTATTTATCTTTTTTGTAACAAATAGTAATTAATTAAACTTTATGAATTAATTTTGCTAGGATTTATTTAGAAAGGCTGGTAATGTGCAACGTGCAAATATCATGCAAAGTCGCGATGGTCGGTCTAAAGGACATGGCATTGTGCTCTATGCTACAGTTGCAGACGCACAAAAAGCCATATGTAAGATAGTCCAAAATTACATTTTAATAAATGGATTATGTTTATTATGCTTAAAATCGTAATAAGGAAGAATTTTCTCAATATTAATACTATGCCTCTGTAATTGTTTTGTGATAAAACAGCAGAATTTGATGGATATGAATGGCATAGTAGAAAGTTAGAAGTTAGAGAGGTAAATGAATTGTATTAATTTTTAATCGACAATTTTTTTTTTTTGATTAATTGATTAATTAATAAATGAAAATCCTATGTAATAGGATCGTATTGCAAATGATTACCCTCCACCTCCACCACGTACGGAGTGTGCCAATAATATTGATCAAACTGAGGTATTTAATAAGTAATCCAGATTTTTTTTTGTTTGCTTGAAAAAAAAAAAATTAAATTCGTAATTCTTAGTCGGAAAACGATATAATCACTTCAACTAATGGCTTATCGGTATCAGTGAATTCAAATGATATCAATGCCACCTCATCATCAACACAAACTACTACATCACCGGTAGATTATTCAATTACAAAAATTACAAATAATGAAATTCTTAACATGAATGGCACAAATATTAACGGGATTACGAATGGAACAACATGTAATGAGGAATATACGAAAAATAATCCCTCTACAGCGGCTATTAATTCTTCGACCTTACAAAGACAATTATTTGTTGGAAATGTAAGTGATAAAGTCCGAATCATCAATTTGGACCGTTACACCTAATCTTATATGATATATTCCTCATAGCTACCATTTCGTGTGAGATGGCAAGATTTGAAGGATCTATTTAGAAAAGCCGGGACGGTCATACGCGCAGATGTTGCGCTAGGATATGATAATAGATCAAAAGGTCATGGGACCGTGTTATTTACAACTCTTGAAGAAGCAAAAAACGCGATCGGTCAGAATTATTATTTTTTTTTTTTTTAAAAATTAAGATAATAATAATATTTACACAATTATCGTAAATGACTTTCATTTATTCAGCTATGTTTAATCAAAAACCTTGGCAAGGTAGAATCTTGGAGGTACGAGAGGATCGAGGATATGTTGATCCAAATGTTCAAAATAACGTTAATGGTAATGGACATTATCACCATCATCACCATCATCACACACAAGACTATTCACGTCGGATGGTTGATCTCGCGACGAATCATAATCACGCCCCAACCCCATATGGGCCGGGTCATGTGATAGGACTTGAAGGCCTTTTCTATGGAGTAAGTAAAATTCGCTATTTTTGTTTAAAAGTAATCAAGGTTATTTACCTTTTTTTTATTATTATTATTTTAGCCCGCTAGAATTCAGGCACCTCAGCAAAATTATGCTGGGAAACTACTTTTCGTTGGAAATGTAAGATCTTGGATTTAGGATTTTCGTCATTTTGTATGTCATATTAGACATGATAATTTATTATATTCAAATATATAGCTACCATTTAATTGTCAATGGCAAGATCTGAAAGATCTCTTCCGTAATGCTGGAAATATTATCAGGGCTGATGTTTCAACTAATTATGACGGACGAAGTAGAGGTTTTGGTACGGTGTTGTTCGCGACACCTGAGGATGCTAGGAATGCTGTTGGTAAAGAAAATGCATTTTTTTTTTTGAATAATTTATTTTTTGAAATAATGTTGAATCGATTTTTTTCCAACGATAATAAATTAGGGATGTATAATGGCTATGAATTTCAAGGAAGGACTTTACGTGTCCACTTTGATAAATTTTCTTTTCCACCTTTGCCTCCGCATCATCATCATAATCCACCTCCGCATCCTGCACATTTGACCGTACATCCACATCATAGACCGCCTCCTCCACTTATGTCGAATATTCATAATTTTCATTTGGGTCATCCACCACCAATTCCTCATCATCATTTCATTCCTCCTACTCACATGGGACCATTTTCACCACCTTTAACAACACCATCATTAACTAGTCCTACACCATTTCCAACTTCTTATAATCCGTTCGCACATTTAAATAACCTACCAAATCCGAATACAAATGCCGCTTCTTCATTTCAACCTATTCCAATTGTTTCTTCAGTCGGTTCTGTTGTTCATGGGATTGGAGCTAATTCACTGCAAAACTTCAATCAGTCATCACAAAATGTTTCTCAAGATCAACCAATTGCGACACCAACAACGCAATTTTCCAGTTTTGGTCCAATTGGGAAAACTCAACATTCACCCCAAATATCATCAACAATTTCGAATTTTAGTGCATTAGGAACCTTTCCAGCACCTTCTTCAAATACGACAAATGGAATTGCCAATAATAATGGAATTAATGGGACTACAGATGTTACTAATAATAATTATGGCACTGGCAATAATCCAATACATAATTTAACATCAAATTTTGGAAATATTCATCTTAGTCCAACCCCACAACAATTATATTTCCATCACCATCACATTCCTCACCATCGTCCACCAGTGATTCCAACAGCTTATCACCATCATCCTCCTCCTCAGGTAGCTGCAGTTGTAGCAGCAGCTCATCATCATCAACAGCAACAACATCAACATTCTCATAACCATCATCAGCATCAACATCATCCTGGTGCTATCGGTAGTGGACTTGTTGGAATAAATGCACATATACACAATCAAGCAAATGGAATTTCTGACTCTACAGGTTCCATAACATCGGCTGCATCTAACGGATTAGGTAGCGTTGTTCATCCAACGTCGTCCTCTTCTAATGTAGCCAAAGAAACTGATAATGGTAGTAAAAATGGTATTATAGGTTCAAGTTCTACCACGACTGAAGTAACAAATAACTCGGTGAATAACGATAATAATTCACCAAATTCTGTTCCTACTTCAATGATTGTCCCGTCTCAAGGTTTATGGGATAAAAGTACCCCGGCCATGTTATCTACTACGACAGTTTCAAATGGATCTAATGGAAATGTTAACTCAGGTAATATTATGAGCATAGGGATGACATCATCCCTGACTGGAATGAGCGGACTTGATAGTCCAGTCTCTCCGATGGTAATACCGACTCAATCTGTCTTTGTAAGGAATATGTAAAAAAAATTTTTTTTTGGTCCGAGAAACGGGATGGTTGATAAAATGTTTAGAGAGATATATATTGGAAATTATATAAGTAGGGAATTAGAATTTAGGGATTATTTGGTATTATATGATCATGATCGTATGAAGGTGTAGTTTCTAGAATTATATACATGGGATTGATGGGATTGGGGAGTTGAACAATTTTTTGTTTAATATTTTTTTTTATTATTACATACAATTATACAATATTACAATTATAAAAAAAAATTTTTTTTTCCTTTTTTTACAAACATTTTTTAAAAAATGAACTTTTTTAGCCTTAAACAAAAATTCAATTACAATATCAAAAAAAGAAAAAATTTTATATAACTGTTACAGTAAATGAAAAATACAAAAATTACCAATATGCATTAAATTTTAAAAATAGATTAGACACGTATGAAAAATTTCTTTTGATTTGGATAATTTTAATGTATTGCAAAAAAATATATATATAAAAATACTTTTTATAAAAAAATAATCTTTTACACGTGGGATTATTGCATATGATAGTTGATCAACTTTTAGTTTTTTTTCCGTCTTATTTTAAAATTATCATTCTTTCAAAATATATTTATTCTTCATTGTTCTCTAAGAATTGCCTTCTTGGCTCAGTTGGCAGAGCGTCTGCCTAGTAAGCAGAAGGTCGCCAGTTCGATTCTGGCAGAAGGCATTTCGTAATTTTTCTTCTTTTTTTTTTTTTTTTTATATAGACACAAATTTACGCCATTTGACACTAATCCACTTTAAATCTAACAAAAAAAAAAAATGAAAGGCACAAACTACCAAATGTTTTATAACAAGAAAAACGACTTGCTGAGTGCCAAGTTTATAACGTTGGTCCTTATAATATCACTATGCGCTTTATTTTTATTTACTTTATCAAGAGATATTTTCTCAGCCAATAAAATCGTTTTGGAACCTCCAAGTGCTAATTATAGTTTACTTATTAAACTTGAAGATTCTCTTTCTCAAAAGAATATCATTTTCATTGGTGATGTTCATGGAGTGTTCGATGAACTTTCGGAGTTAATAAAGATAATAGATTATGATCCTTTAAAAGATCATCTGATTTTTGTAGGTGATTTGGTAGCAAAAGGACCAGAATCTATAAAAGTTATTAAGTTGATTCGTTCTTTGGGGGCTAGTTGCGTACGTGGAAATCATGATGATAAAGTTTTGAGATGGAAGAGTTTATTAGATTCTTTAGATTCACAAGGAATCGGATTAGATGCATATATATTGCGGAACAATCTACCTAAAGACATGCCTGTAAAATCCGAGCACAAATTAATAGCAGAGTAAGAATATGTATTCTATTTTATCGGGAAAAAAACTTTGTATTGAACTTTGATTATATACTAAAGTGATTATCATACTTTCCACCCTATAAGGCAACTCGACTCTGAACTTTATGAATACCTTCTTTCTTGTCCTATTATTCTGAATATTCCAGAACATGATTTATATGTAGTTCACGCTGGTTTATTACCAGATACTCCATTATTAGGACAAGATCCTTTCGATTTAATGAATATGGTAAATACACGCTAATAATGAGTATTTTTTTTTTTTTTTCCAATATATTGTCTCATTTTTATGGTTCTGACGTATTCTTTTATTATTATCATTATTATTATTCAGCGTAATATCAAGGATAATGGTAAATCTACAAAGAACAAAAAGGAAGGTCATGCTTGGACTAAATATTGGAATGAAGCGCAAGAGAGATCATCATCTCCTAAAATGGTCATTTATGGTCATGACGCTTCGCGAGGATTGAAAATAAAACCTTACAGTTTTGGACTTGATTCTAGATGCGTTTATGGTGGAGAATTAAGTGCATTGAGATGGAATAAAAAAGAGATCATTAGCGTTAAATGTAAACAATATGCTGATTAAATAATTTATAATTACTACTCAGATTAGTTGTATTAACATAAATTCCCTCCTCATTAGAAATTAGTCGCATTATTTATATTAACTTATACATTAAACTGTATTATTTATTATAACACGTGAATCAAGTTCTTATTAGAGAATTAATTTAAAATCAAATATTTTTGTATTACATTATTTTATGCAGTTTTGATTTTTTTTTCACTATAAATTTTATGTTTTGAAAATTAACAAGTATCTATTTAATTTATTTTGTAAATTATCATTATCACAATTTATTTTTAGTTATAGATACTTTTCATGAATGCTTTGTAATAAAAAGAGATGAAATTTCAAAAATTAAAATTTTACTTTCTATATTAAATATGATTTTATTGTAAACTTTATGAATCTTTTTTTTTTTTGTAATATAAATTGAATAAGGTTTTTATAAATTTTAATAACAATTTCAACCAAACTTGTTGAATCTTATTTCATAAAATCTTACTTGAAATTTGTTTAGGATAATATTAAAGATAATTATTTATTTTATTTTACAAATGTTTAGCATCAGTTTATAAATTTTAAATTAAAAATTATATATACAAGTTAATAAGTTTTATTACTAATAATCATATTATAACTTATATATTTTTATTAATAATTTGTACATATTTTATATTATATAATATGTATACATCAGGAATGATGATTTTATGCAAATTGCATAAAATAGCATAAATTGCATAATAAATTTAGTAAAACATAATTAACTTAATTTACTGTAAAATGTCACATAAAAGTTATTATTATTATTAAGTAAATACTGCATAATGATTAACATTAATAATCTTTTATATATATAGTTTAAATCAAATTTTTTTTTAAAAGTAATCTAAGTAATCTAAGATGAGAAAGAATCAAGAAAAAGTAACAGTATTTACTTGACAAAAATAATATTCTAACTAAAGATGGTTTCTATAATTGTTTTTAAATTTTTTAACTAGTTGCAACTTAAGTTGTAACACTTTGAGTTGCAACTATTTATGAATTTTTATATTAAAATAAATTTACAAAAAGTTACAATCAAGTTGCAATTCAAATTGCAACTTACCTGCAACTTCTTAATTATGATGCCCATTTTTAATTCTAACGAATTTTATTTTGACAATAGAATACTTTTTTTGTATTTTTTTTAATTATTTCATTGAATAAAATTGTAAATCAATAATAGATAATCATGTAATAGTAAAACACATTTAATAAACAAAAAACTTTATGAAAACAAAAGATATGAAAATTATCAATAAATCCTTTAAGCTTTACTTGTAATAAATGAAAAAATATGAAGTAATTGAAGATTTAATTAAAGTATTTGCTGATACTGATATCCCTTTAGAAAAAAATCAACAACTTATTACTATGTTTTAAAAAATATTTGCATAAAGAAGGAGCTATTTTATAAGCTATCCCTTAAATGATAATGATTTTTATTCAAATTTAGTCATGATTTTCAATCAATTATTATGCAAAATCCTATATAAAAAAACTTACAATTTTTTTTAATTTTTAGTTAAATATGTTATAAAATTTATTATAAATCTATTATTTTTAAATAAAATTTCATTTTTAATAATTAAAATATTAAACATATACAAAATTTCAACTTTAAATTTATAAATAAATAATATTTAAATATATAAATAAATGTTTTAAATATAAATTTATATATTTTGTAAAGTTTTTTTAA
>CAMKVN010001840.1:0-16167 GCA_946474995.1 Funneliformis geosporum
CCCAAAATAAATATCAAGAATTTTGCAATGCATATGCATATTACAAACAAGCAATACTTTGTGACTCTAAGCCAAATCGTCAAAGAATAATGCAAGAATGTGTAGCAGCTTAAAAGGAAGTTAAAAAAATGATACTGTCTTTATTGAAAACAAAATTTGGGAATATTATGACACCACATCTTCTACTAATTGCTCTTATCAAAAAATTTTTATGTCACATGATTTAACTAACAGTTCTCATTAAACCTTCACTCCATCTACTCCAAGACAGTTTATCAGGTTTATTGATACTACAATAATACCACCAAATGCCAAATCACAACATATTGCAGCTGAAAAGATCAATTCAGCTGCAAAAAGCCTAGCTGAATATCAACGAATGAAGGAGATCACTACAGATGACTCAATGAAAGTTTTGTTATCGTCTAAGATAATTGAAGAACAAAAAAAAATATATCAATACAAAATGCACAGTTAACAAAGCTGAAATGTTATGCTGAAGTCCAATCAAGGCTAGCAATAAAAAAACAGATATTGCTAGAAGAGGTATTGTAGAAAAATATGATACTTCAGGAAGATCATCCGCAGCTATGAAAGATCCAGATCTATGAAATAAAATCCATGACAGCGTTGAGTTTGGAGTTGCTCATGTTAAATGAAGAAAAGTGGTCATAAAAGTTAGGACTGTAAAGCATTTACACGAAACCCTAGAAGAAAAATAGAATACTTATTTATCTCGTCAATGATTATCAACTTATCTTCAACCCTGAAACTAACGCACCTTTGCTGCACATCATTATCATCATCCAACAAAGGTTGGTCTCACCTCCGTATTACAGACAGAAATGAAACCTCATATCAATGAACATTACTGTTTAGCTTCTGTCAAAGCCGCAAGAGTATTTGCTGAAGTTTTTGCTGAGGAGATGATTATCATCTCTCAGGATGATAAGGCAAAGGTCAGATTAGGTATTCCTGTAATTAGTCGTACATTCAAAACAATCCAGTCAGTTAATGAACCAGTAACTGTCAAAGATCACGATTTTCCCACTGGTTCAAAAATGAAACTCATATCTTTCATTTATTTAGTCATTAATCTGGCTGATTCAAGTAATACCCTTTGTACTGGTCAGCTTTCCATATTTATTAGGCCAGAATATTTTATTAGAACTTCATCAACAACCTATATAGTAGATTTAAAAAGTATTGTTTCGAATGAAGAGTTTTTCACTACCCTAAAGAAAGAAGGAAAAGTTGGACCTATTTGGATTCTTCTTGTTGATGGTAGATCTGATGAAAACCTGAAGCATATGAAAAATATTATTCAATATACTCACCTTTTTCATGCTCTTGATCTGGACTACTTGACGATTTGTACTCATATTTCAGGTAAAAGTGCATATAATCTGATTGAACACAGTATGGCTTCTTTGTTCATAAAACTTGCTGATATCACTCTACCTATGGAGAATTCGGATCACATCTAAATAGTCAAGGGAAAGTAGTAGATGAAGAGTTAGCACGATGGAATTTCGAATATTCAGGAAAAAAACTATGTGATATATGGAAAAGTGATGATATACATGGGAAACCTATGATGATAGAATATGTTGACCAAGAGAGACATTCATTCAATGAATTTAAGCCTTCAATATCATGGGAGTGGATTAAAGATTATATGCAGATGTGTCGCTATTCACTGAATATAAGAAAATGTAAAAATAATAAATGTTATAGTGTATACAGAGCTCCAGATGCTATTATCTTTTAAATGAGAATAATGGATTCCTTCCTTCAACTACGAAAAAAAAATAGTCACTTTATCAACCCAATTCACGCTCTTTAATATCACAATAAACTTAAAATTCCAAAGTACAATAGCTGTTGCCTTTCAATTTCACGAGAATTATATCAGTGTTTATATTGTAGCATATGTGGTAAATACTTTCTGACTCTCAAGTTCATAAGTGACCATAAGCGTATTATACATTCTAGACGTCACAATAAGAATTTAAAAAGCCCTGCTAACGAACAGAAATGGGTTGTATGCTTATTCTACTTAATTTAAATTTTAACGTCGCTAAAGATATAGTTCAAAGCAAAGGTATGGAATAAGTTGAACGGGATTCTTGCGAAGTTCAGTCAGATGAAAATTAAAAAAAAAAAAGTTAGCTTTATATTAGTTTATGTGATGATGTAATAACGTTGGATACTTATATATAATATGTGGCTCTATCATGTCATGATAAAATATAGAAATTGAATAAAATAATAAAATTAATAAAATGCTGCTTTTTTGATTGCACTTGACATGTGAATAATGATCCTAAGCTAGGAGATTAGATAAGGCAGTTACACTCAAAGATAAATAAATGATCTAAAACTTCAAATCACTCATAAGGATATTTCTCTTGCAAATGCTAAGAACAAATTTACTATAAAATCAGAAGAGATGCAAGCACTCCAATCTAAAATGATAGAAGAGATGCAGGCTCTCCAATCTAAGGTGAAGGAATTAGATCAGAATATTTCTTTAGCACAGAAAAACTTATCAGAAATGGATTCTTTTAAGCTTAAATTCGAATTAGAAAAAGTTAAACTATCTAATAAAAACATTGGTTTATTTTTAGCGAAAGAAGAATTAGAAGATTCATTGGCTGAAAAAAAGGATAAATTACTACAGATGAAGGATGATTTAGTTTCAGTGCAAAAGATATTGATGGAAAAAGATTTTCTTCTTCAAGAAGCAGAATTGAATCAGTTCAAGAGATCATTAGCTGATGCTCATTTAGTAGAGCAAATTCCAAAAATATCTAGTGATTTTAAGCATAATAAGATGAGTGAAGGTGTTAGTAGACTGGATATCACTAGTTCTGAAACAACCCCAATATTACCTAATTCTTTCTTTTTTCAGCTTATGATCTTTCTCATAATACTATTACTAATAATATGATTTTCACAGTCCATATTTTCTCATCTATATTCTTTTATTTTATCTCTAATGAAGAAAAAATATTTCAAAATATAAAATACCCTTTGATAGAAATCAGAATTATAGATTCCCAATCCATCATGCAGAAGAACCAAAAGACAGAAATATCCTCTATGAAACTTTTTCTGATAGATATAGATGAGGTCACAAAGCATACATCATCTCAAGCTGAAGGACATAAAGTCTCACCAGACTGGCCTTTCAGCATATTAGTTAGTGACAGAAGTGATTCAGGTAAGACTAATTTACTTATGAACCTTGTATTTGATGATAAGGATGAATATATACAAAAAAGAATGAAAGGGCCTAAAGATGCAGTGTATAGATCTAGATATATTAAATGTGATGATTTGTAGTTACCATCCTGATGAACCAAAATGGGCATTTGTAAAATATATGTATGGAGTGATTGCAAATGATCCTAAAATATCCTATTATAAGAACATTAAATTCAGTTACATATTACCAGAAAATTCCGAGCATAAAATCATTCTTACCAAAGAGAAGTACTGTAATAATTTTTGAGGATGTATGTATCGCATCTAAATTCATCCAAAAACGAATAATATCATTCTTTGCATATAGACGCTATCGAAATATTTCTTCCTGCTATTCTACTTCAAAGTTCCATCATATACACTAGTCAAAATAATCCATTTTGTCACTTTTTTAAAATGCTGAATATTGGCCAAAATATAATCTAATTTCTGCTGATCATTGCCAAAACAATCAGCATTTTTATATAGTCAAAGTTGCCCAATTCAGATATCACACAAAAAAATATTTAACATTAATGATTGGTAGTTATTTGATATATTACTAGGCAAAATAATACAATTCGTCACGTTTAAAGTGCCAAAAGTTGGTCAAAATATAGTCTAATTTTACCAATCATTACCAAAAAAATCAGCACTTTAAATAAATAGAAAATTGGTTACCAATCAGTATTTATGTTAAAAATTGGTCAAAATTCAGCTTAAAATCAGTCAACAATCAGCAAAAATCAATTAACAACTATTTATAAAATCGAAGCTAATATAACTCATTTTTTGTTTATTTATGATTTATAATTTTTATTTTATTATTACATAATAAATTACTCAAAAAGAATATATATTGTATTATATTTTATTCAAAAAAGATGCATTTATTTTTTAAAGATAAGAAAAATTAAAGAAATCAGTTAGAAAACCACTAAAATACTACTTTTGAAAGGCTTACCTTAATGTATTCCTAAAAAAAAATAAAGAAAACAGTTAGAAAACCACCAAAATATCACCTCTGAAAGGCTTACTTTAATGTATTCCTAAAAAAAAGTAAAGAAAAAATAAAGAAAACAGTTAGAAACACATCAAAATACCACTTCTGAAATGCTTACCTTAATGTATTCCTAAAAAAATAAAGAAAAAATAAAAATAAAGAAAACAGTTAAAAAACTACCAAAATACTATCTTCGAAAGGCTTATCTTAATATATTCCTAAAAAAAGTAAAGAAAAAATAAAGAAAACAGTTAGAAAACCACCAAAATACCATCTTCAAAAGGCTTACCTTAATGTATTCCTAAAGAAAGTAAGAAAAAATAAAGAAAAAAGGTTAAAAACCATCTAAAAGTACCTTCTGAAAGGCTTACCTTAGCTTTGAAAAGAGAGATTTCCTAAAAAAATCAAAGAAAAACAAAGAAAAAAGGTTAAAAACCATCCAAAAGTTACTTCTGATTTGCTTACCTTAATTTTCAAAATAAAATTTCCTAAAAAACAAGAAAAAAGAAAGGAAAATACTATAATGTCACTTTTGATTTGCTTACCTTAATTTCAAAATAAGAATTTCCTAAAAAACAAAAAAAAGAAAGAAAAAGGTTAAATTTCTGTCCAAAATCGCTTCACTAGAAAAAAAAAAGGAAGAAATAATTTTTTTCAGAATATCTGAAAGTTTACCAGTTTTATACTATAAACTAAACTAAAATTTCAATTAATCTGAAATTTAGATATTATTTATACTATTTATCATAAATGTTCTAAACGGATAATTTGCATCATCCAATTGCAAAATCAATGATAGTTTGATCATTTCTTATAAACCATGGCAAAATCGTTCTTTTGGAATAATATAGAAAATCATTCTAAAGGAATAATAGTTTAATCGTTTTAAAGAAATGATTATGTATTATTCCAAAGAATGATAAAAAAAATCATTCATTTTGGTCGATAAAAAAAAATATTGTTCTTTTTAGAATAATTAAATTATTGTTCTGAAAGAATGATAAAAAAATATTGTTCTTTTCAGAATGATGATGAATCGTTTTGAAAGAATGATAAAAAAAATCATTATTCTTTTTAGAACAATGATGAATCATTCTAAAAGAACAATAAAAAAAATTGTTGTTCTTTCAGAACAATGATGTATTATTCCAATAGAACAATGAAAAATATCATTTTTTCAGAATGATAATTTAATCGTTCTGAAAGAACAATAAAAAAATCATTGTTTTAAAGGAATAATAATGTATTATTCCTTAAATGATGAATAAATCATTCTTTCAGAATGATAATGAATCATTCCAAAAGAACGATGAAAAAAATCATCGTTGAAAAAATCATTTTTTAAAACGATAATATATCGTTCCAATAGAATGATAAAAAAATTATCATTTCTTTTGAGACGATTTCTATCATCTCTTTGGAAACGACATTTCATTCCTTTAGAAATAATTTCTATCATCTCTTTTAGGACGATTGTATTATTCCTTTAGGGATGACTTTATTATCTCTTTGGAACGATTACTCTCAGAATGTTTTTATAATTTCGCAAAAATTAGCTCAACAGATTTCGATTAGTGAGATACAGTTGATTTGTTACCAAATTTGAGTCTAACTAAAATTTTGCTGAATATTATAACCAAAAGGTCTTAATGTCGAAATAATGCTAAATTATGTGTGATATAACAAATTAATATCGATTTTTGTAACTTAAGTCAAATTTTTCTGAATCACATGACCGAATCAGCTGAATGTTAACTAAATGGTATTAGTGTTAAAAGAAATGATTTCAACTAGTGATACCAATGATCATTCATGAGAATATCTCCCACTTAGTATTATTTAATTCAGGTAGTTCATGTGAAGATATTTTCAAAATTATTAAACACTATACTGATGATGTTAAGGATGCATCAATGGTCATTAATAGCTACTTCTGAAAGGAAGAATTCATTGTGTTTGACTTAGTTAAGTCTGAGGATGATCCTCTTGCAATTTGGCTAAGGTTTGACACACCATTGAACCTGCAGAAAGAGATAGAAGTGAGGAGGTAGAAGTGCAAGGAAAAAAGTACTCAAGCTAATTCATGCAAAGCACCTCTCAGTTAATTTTCCTCCAAAAATTTCACATGACATCCTGACCATTGGTTAGCAACTTTTGCCAAGAAAATTTTTTCGATATATGCTTCATATAAAAAAATAAGAATGTATATTTGCGAAATCAACCATCAGGATCACTTTATTGATACAAAAAAAATAAAAATACATGATACTCAGGATATATTCTAAAAAATAAATCTAATTATTCTTGATCAGAAAATACTGTAAAGCTTTTTCGTTTAAGTCGTTCTGATCTAGCTTTGGCATATTTAACAATAAAGAAATGTTGACAATTGTAATATTTTGTAAAAGTATTAATACCTTCATAAATTGTAACACATTACCTCTATCAGCTGGTTGAATTGGAATTTCAATTGAACGCAAATGAAAAAGATGATGAATATCATCAATAGCCTTAATTAAAATGTTTAGATGCATTATTTTTCCAGCAATTTGGAGACCCAGAATCCTAAACTCATTTTTATCTGATTTACAACTCTTATGAACCCAAGCCATTCTATTATTCATTTCCCTCACAGCTTTACATTGTCATTCTCTTCTTTGATTTTGATGTAGATTATACGAGAAGATTTCACAAATATAAGTTCGTATAATTTTTTTCATTCCTTCTATGAATATAATATCAGGTTCTTTACCTTGTTTTCTGTCTCCCCTTCTATCAGCACTAGCTATACTTTGTTACTCTACACTAAACAGAAAATAAATTTATAAGTTTATTATTAACATATAATATAAGTATATAAAATGAATACTTATGTGCTAAGTAAAGCAAATTTTCTAACTGAAAGCTTTTTCAATATCACTCAGTGTAGAGGAACTATAATATCTGTCACATAAGTTCCTTCACTCTATATATTTTTGAACTTTAGAGTAAACGCAGAACTCTTTCATACATCACCACTTAAAAGATAGCTTTTAATAAGCATTAAATATAACAATTTTAACAATAAAAAAAATACTTACAGGGTATTAAGAATTTCTCCTGTAATCTCCATTTTAACTTCTTCTGATTCTTTCTAAGTCTTGTTATGTAAGAGCTTTGGTATTAGCTCATTTGAGCTTTCAATAGTAAAGTTTTTCACAAAGAAATTGCATTTTTCTTGGATTATTTCTGGCATGATCAGTTACATATTTTGTATTGGCTTCATAAAAGACTGATATGCAGATTTTCCAAATTCTTTATCAGGACAGAATCGTCATAATCACTTGGTTAGCTAATGCATCTCTCCATGAAAAATCTGAAACAGATATATTTTTTAACTTTTGACGCAATTCTTCAGCATGTAAAGTTATACTTCTCTATAAATTAAAAAGTATTATTATCTAAGTTTTGCACTGTAGTATAAGAGATAGGATTAAAATTTACCGCAAGCTTCTTTTTCTAGTTTCTATATTATCATTAATTTCTTTATCACTAAGAGGTCTAACTGCTATTTCTATATTATGAAGATTACAAATGCCTTCAAAAGCAATGTCAAACTGGCATATAAAAAAAACCAAATGTTAGTCTTTGCATTCTTGCATAAATCTATTTTATATCACTCGTGAGTGTCATCAGAAATAAAACAGTAAGGTTGCTATCTCTGCGTGGCCTGCACATTGTAAGCAACTTTGTTTTTACATATATACTTCTAAAGCTTAAAAGATTAAAGTTAGAATACCCTCATATGTCATTAGAGTGGAGTCCAGTACTAGTAGGCATTGAGTATCCAAAGTTATCTCCATATTTTTTCATAGAGTTGAATCTATTATTAACAGAATATTAGATACTTCTATTGATTAAAGCCTTTATAAGCTTAAATCCTTGTTTAAAGAATTGTGCTATTCATCATTTGTTAATAGAGAGTTATTATAAAGCTTATTGACTAACCTGCAAAGTTATTGTAAGAAGTTGTTTTGCATTAATAAATCTTGAAAAAAATCATTTTTTGCTAAAGAAATGGTACCATTTATTATATTTCTTAAAACATTCTGTTCAATCCATGGGTTATTCTTCATAGCTTGATAGATTACAGAAAAAGCAGTAACATATTTCATTGGAAAGGTAGTAAAAAAATTATAAATTTTACTGGCCAAGCTATTAGACATGTTTACGTGGAAAATAATATTAGTTTTATTAGTATGTCAAAAATACTAAGCAATAAATATCTAAAAATTTCATATACTGCCCTTTTAAATGACTCCATTTATGTTGTTATATCTGATTTGTAACTCAAATAAAATTCACAAAAATTAATAATGCTAAGACTAAACTCAGGGAATCACAATGAAGATTCATAGTAAACGTCAAAGATTATTCTCAATTACACATGAGTAACTTCTGGATATTTCAGAGATTATGTTTCAGTGACTACACCTTAAATCAATATAACGAATCAATACAATACCACGCAAAGTTAATAAACAATAATAATATATACACAGGTTAAAGGGTTGCAAAGGATAAGTTTTAACTTGATTAATTATACGCTTTATTAATAATATAATGAATTGTAAGTTCTTTACCTCGTAAGGTTATAAGATAATAATCTCATCCAGTGAAGTATTATTATTACTCCCTCTTAAGGTATGTATTAATTGATGGATTTATTCATTGGTGTCATTTCTCAATAAAAATACAAAGATATTTATACATGTTTAATAATTATAAAATAAACTAAACTAAATATATCTATGAAAAATAAATGACATCATCAAGGAAATAAAGTTACAAAATTGATCAGCAAGGATGATCATGTCAATAAAGTTGCCCATTACATTAGAAATAAAATTGACATCTGGATCTATAATGTTTCACATTGATTATCTCAGGACATAAAGTTGACATCAGAATCGACAAGATGATAAACAAGAACATTTAATTGACATTGGATTTGTAATCAGATTTTAGCCAAAATTTTACACTGTTAAAACGCCTAACAGCTCGAGCTAATTTGGATCAAAATTTAGGAATTGCATGTGCTGCTAAGTCCACATAGTAGATTTTGTAGATATGTAGAAACGTTGAATTCAGTTAATTGTTTGATAGATTCTGGTAATAATTTTTGTTGAGGCATTTTCTCTGTTTTTTTTATGACTATTAGCTCAGATGTGATTTATTCAGATTTTATTTCTTCTTCAAGTATGTTAGGACTAAAATGTTCAGTCATAGTAGATCTCAAAAGTTCTTCTTTTTGAGATTCACTTCATCTTTCTCTTTTGTTCTTTGAAATAGGGTTTTTGGGATGGTCCTAGATCTAGTATTTAGGAAGACTTTATATTCTTCTTCTTCCTTTGTTTCATAATCATATTCATTGTCATAATATTTATTGACTAGGTAAATATCTTGAAACATGATAGATTTGTTTGCTGTGATTTCCTTTGACTGTTAGAGAAATTTTTATTGTTAGTAAAATTTCTTTTGTTAAGAAATTTTTATTCATTATTAAAATTTCTCTCATTATTAAAATTTCTTTTCTTGGAGGCGTTTGGGATTAAGCCAACAAGGTGGTTGTCAAATTAGCATAATTAAGAGACAACTGTTCCATTCATTTTATTAATTCATCAACTTCATTACTAGCAAAAGTACTTTTAGGAGTAACAGGAGTAGAACTAGTAGTTGTATTAAGATTTTTAGGCATTCTGCCAGTTATAAAGTTATAACCAATTTCTATTGTTCTTGCTGAATTTACTGTAGCATCTAAATTGGCTGGGTTTTGGGAATATATAAGGGGTGTATATGCAGGATTGAGTTCTATAAGAACATTCTTTTCTTTTAAACATTATCTGTCATTCTGATTCTGTTTACTAATTTCTTGAATTTGTTAGCATATAGGAGGTGATCAGTAGAAAAGGGAGAAATCTAAATTTTGGTTAAAATTTATATTATTGGATTACTTGGCTGATCTTAGTCATGTGCACAAATTTAGCTTAATAATAAAAATTAACAAAAATTTTGAATTTTCCCTTTTCTACTGATCACCTCCCATATGAGTCGACAGATTCATTAATTTAATGTCGAAGCACAGATAATTCTTGATACCATTGATTTTTCTTGGTTTCATTAATAAAATGTATCTCAAAGATATCCACAAAATTATTCCCGCCATTAGTTGTTGTAATCTAATTATCTCCAATAGTTGCAGAAATTCCTTCAAACCTATTCCTTTTATATGTCTTTAATAGCTTTTTTTTTAGATTTTGTAGTCTATCAGTTGGTAATTGATGCTCATTTAAAAGAAGTAAGCCATTTGCTTAGGTCTTCATTCTCATTTTTATAAAAATATTCAACCTTAACAGTATGTCTTTCTTCACGTAATTATGCTTTACCTGCTCTAAAGATCCTTCTAAAGCTTCTCTTATTTGATCCCCTGTTGCTGCTATTATTTCTAGGTATTCAGGTGGTGGGTTCCAGTGGTTGAGTTAGATAAACTATTAGCAGAAGGATTGATAAAGCAAGTATTTGATGTAATAACTGTCTGTTTTTTTATATTTATAGTAAATCTTGGTCTAATATTTTAATATAAATACTTCTCAAGTCTTTCAAAACAGGTGGTATTAAACGCTACGCCATAAATATATAAATATAAGATATCAAATGATATAACTGTAGTCTGATAGCAAATACTAGAAAGTATTAATATTATAACACCTTTTAATCGCTCGTCACAATATTCTGATTCAGTTGTATAGTATAGCTTTTGAATAAATTAAATAAGACAAAGTTCTTGCAGAGTAAGTATCGGCTTGATGTTCAAAGTTAAACTAAACCCAAAAGTATATAAAATTTTCTGAGAAGTTGTTATTTGAGAGTAAAGAATAATACCAAAAGCAAGTCTAATCTATATTTAAACTAGTATTAGAATAGTGTCTAATAATATGCTCGGTTGTATTACATTTAACTTCTTCAAAATTCATATATCTTGCTAGTTCGTCAGTTGTTTGTTATGTCTATTATCAATAAAGAATAGCCTAGTAGTAATCATTACTTATTAAGCTTAAACTGTTTATCGATAAGTTAACAAAGATTATTTGCTTGCAAGGAGTTTAAATACGTCTAAACTAAGGAAGAAAAAAATACGAATTAATTAAAGTGAAGGTCAAGTCTTTTTTATTGATATAGATTTAAAAAAGAATGAATTATTCAATAAGCAGAGATAAGTTTTTAGAGATAAAGTATTGATTTATTTTGAGAATTGTAGTGACTTTGTCATTTATCAGGTCAAAGATACAGAGTATTTTACAAAATAAAATAATAGTGAATAAAATATGATAAATATAATAATATTACTAGTTTATCTAAACTAACAAATATAATACATATAATGAATATAATAAATCTGGTAGATCGGTCAAATATGACCAATTTGTCATATTTATCAAATTTGTCTAATTCGTCATATTGGTCAGATCAGTCAACCAATCCAAATTACATGATCGGTTATATTTTATCAGCATAGCATAGATTACACCTTTACCGTTAGATCTAGGTATGTTTTGTTGAATAAGACTCTTGTTATTTTTGTTAATATAGTTATTAAAATTCCTTGAAAAGGGATTTATAGGTGAAGGTTAGTTTTCAATGCTAGGGCAGAATAATTTATAAATTATGCAAGTTGGTAGTATTGGTACAGATTTTGAAGTTGATGATTTTTTGGGTAATTGTTTACATCTGTAATTTTGAAATGCTATTGCATGAATGACATGACTAATTTCCTATAGGTGTTTTCCATTAGTATTAACTGAAAGATTTGTTAATTTAAGGGAAAATTTTAATTTGAATCAAACTTCATAATTTGGTAATATACAGCAATAAATTCTAATAATGTCTTTACGCATAAAAAATTCATGATAAATATCGAATTGTGATATATTAGTATCAGTGGTAAATGTAATAGTAACTTATTGTTATAAATTTTTTATGATTATAGAGCATATAGCAATCTTACCAAAATAGGTGAGAGATAATCTAATATTAGCTTCAGTAGTGATAATACGAATTTCAGTAACCTTGATAGATATTTTAGGTATAAATCTAACAATTAGAGTAACATTTAATAGAATGAATGTGATATTTTTATATCAGGTATAGGTACTTTATAAGTATGTTTAAAATTATCTCATGTAATAAAGATATTCCAAACGATTTTCTTTATTGCATCTTGAGGGTAATTGCGAATAGTAGTACTAGTAAAGGAACGAAAGTAAAAGCTATTGAATATGTTATAAGTAGCATTATATTTGCCTTTATTAGGACTAGTGATACCTGATTAAACTCTTTTTTGAAAATATTTTTATATGAATAAATATAAAATTATTATATTTTTTAATGTATTTTAATTCAAGAAATTTAGATTAAGTTAAATATAATTTCAGCAATTAAGTAAAATAATTTCGTTATTAATAAAAAACTAGTTTTGTCATTTCAGTTTTGTTAATTTTGTTATATTAAGAAAGGTAATTTCATCAGGTATCACTAATTAGGACTATTAAAAAGAAAAGTATTTACTGTATAAAAGATGAAGAAAATAAGAGCTTTAGTTTCATATTTAAAGTGAAGAGTATTTTTTTGGATATTTTTGTCAAACATATTCTCAGTTACATTGAAGAATTGATCATAATCAATAGACAATTATTTACTGAAAAGATGACACGTTCTAGTCATTTTTCTTTATCTTAAGAAGACAAAGTTAAAATAGTTTCTACTTCTATATCTGTTGGAACATTTTTGTTATTATTCAAAATTGTGGTTGATAATTCTATAATATTTTGTTATTGTTGTTGTTGTTATTGCTTTTTCAAAGTATCAAGTTGTAATCTTTTACCTAATAGTAGGGTAGGTTTATTAGCAACTGGTGAACTTGAGTATTTACAATTATTTGGTTTTTTATTTTATTTGTATTTCTAGTCATTTTGTATTAAAGGGAAAAGTTTTTTCATAGTAAAACAAATTTATTTATTTATTTTTTTATAAATAAAAATTTGAATTTTGGTTGGATAATTATTATTATAAAATTAATATCAGTTAACAATATGTAATTCATTATTAAGACTGTTTTTATTATATAAAAGAATCAAGATTAGAATGGTTAGATAGGATATTGTCTGTTATTAGTTTTTTTTAAAAAAAAAATTCTTCTATAATTATATTATTACCTATTATTATTATTAATTTAAAAAAAAAACTTTTTAACATAAAAAAAAAATTCCAATTATTATGAATTAAAAAAATAAACTTTTTTATATAAACAAACTCTCCTATTATTACTAATTAAAAAATTTTTTTAATATAAATAAAATTTCAATTATGAATTAAAAAAACTTATTTAATGTAAAAAATCCTCCTATTATTACTAATTAAACAAAAAACTTTTTTTAATGTAAAATATTTTTATTATTATTACTAATTAAAAACTAATTATTAATTACTAATTAAAAAAATCTTTCTTTTTAATATAAAAAAAACCCTCCAATTATTACTAACTAAAAAATACACTTTTTTTTAATATAAAAAAAACCCTTATTACTAACTAAAAAAAATTTTTTTTTTTAATATAAAAAAATCTTACTCTCCAATTATTATTTATTGTATAAAACATATTTTTTATAATATAATTATGTTAAAATTTATTGATTAAGTATCAAATAAAAAATAATATACATTCAATATTTTTTCTACTTCTTGATAGTATTAAATATCATTTACTAAATAATCTAGCTTTTTGATACTAGAAACATTTTTACTATTATAATGAAATTTGAAACTTTCTATTACTAATCTCATTAATTTATTAAGTTTACCATTATGTTTTATCTCAAAAATATTAGCAATACTAAGCTGATGACTTAAAACTAATATATTATATTTAATTAGTTATATATTTTTTTATCTTGATTTTAGATTGAGAACTTATATTATGAAATAAATTTTTATATTAGAAATCTTATTATATAAATAAAAAATATAAAATATATATAAATAATAAAATATCTTATATTTTTATAATCATCTATAAGCTTTATAATATAATTATTGTATTTATTTTGATAATCTGAAAATAAACACTTTATATATTTTAATATATGTTATATTTAGTTACTATAAATTTTGATGATAAAAAATTTTTTTATCATATTATTTATGTTCTCATTAGATATGTTTCTAATACGAAGAAATAAACATTTGATTGTTTTGTCCTAAAGATGATATTATCTATTTAAAGAATTTAAAATATTTGATTTTAATTATAATTTATAAAAGAATTAAAATAAAAAATAGGAGTAAATTTTTATATTATCATTGCATTATCAGAAGAAGTATTATAACCAGAAAAACTATCTGAAAATCTTCTGGACTCCCTAGCAGAACTTTCAATAGAACAGTATTATGCCATTAGTATAATTTCTTTTTTAATTTAAACCATTTATGATGATGAGTTTATTTATTACTTTAGATCGTGATAATTGATGTTTATACAAAAAATAATCACATTAATATAATAAATATAATCTTTTTTAAAAAAAAGTTTCAATTAATATTTGATATTTTTAATATAAAAAAAAACCTAAAGAATCAAAGGTATTAATTTACTTTTCAATTTAGATCATAAGCAGATTTTGAAATAAAATAAAAAATAATTAATATTAATCTTGAATGACAATCATTATTATTCTCCTAATGATTTGAAAATAGATATGAAAGAGGTAAGAATATAAACAATAAATGTTTATAGTCTAAGGTAAAGATCAAATAAGATTTGATATTTTTTAAAATTTTATTTATAATTTTAATTAAGTTTAACTAATTAAGATATTTAATATTATTCATTAAGGATATTATTACGAGAGCTTGACCATTATATATTCTCATGGTAAACTGCATAATTAATTAGTTTATAATATATATTTGATATACTCGTAATGTCTTTAACTGGATATTTGTAGATAAAAACACTCTAGCAAATGATTTTTTAGTACCAATAACTAAAGTTGAAGGTTAAAATGATGATATTAAAAAGAAGAATTAATTAAGCATATTATAATTTATACTAAATTGTCAATTTTAGTTTCATTCATATTGTATTATATGAATTTTTTTAAATGTAGATATAGATTATAATATATTTTTATTATAAAATTTTTATTATTTTTTATTTTTTTTATATATATAATCTTCTTAATTATTTTTCCTTAATTTTTATATAATTTAATTTTATTAAACTCTATTTATCAAATTTTATTGGTAATTTTTAATAATGATTATCTTTAGATAATAAATATTATATAGAAAATTTAAGTTTAAAAAAAGCAAATATATGGGAGGTATACTATTAAAATTGAGATATGAGACACCTCAATTTTAATAGATTACCACCTATATGTGTAAATATATTTTATTTGTTTATATATTTAAAAATCTTTTATTTAATATATTTTATATTTAAGATTCTTTGTTTTCAATATATATATTTTTAAATTATAGAAGTTTATATTATTAATATTTAAATGTAGTTTTTAAATATTAATTTCAATTTTTTTATAAAGCTATTAATAAATCATTGTAATTTAATTATTATAAAATTAGAAATGATATTTCATAATTGAATTTTCTTAACAATTCATTTACTTTAAAAAATGTTATAGTATTTGGTTAAATAAACTCATTTTTAATAGAATAGTTTGCAGTTTCAATGATATACAGTCCCCGGCGAAAAGAATGGTGGAAACGAATTTTTATGGTATCTACTAACTTTATTTTTATTGTAATTTTTTTTTATTTATTTACAAGACAATCACTAACGGCTACTTTTTTATTATTTA
>CAMKVN010001841.1:0-16166 GCA_946474995.1 Funneliformis geosporum
AAAAATTCACTATAGCTCTATAGCGAAGTTGAAGTTCAGGACATAAAATTCGTTATATCAAGGGTTGACTGTACTAGGTAATTTAAAAATGACAGCATATATTAAGATTGCAAACAAATTTTAAATTCTCCTATTATTAAATCTTTCCATTTATGCCCTTCTCTTGCATTCTTTGAATAAGCATATATATTGGTATTTTGAACTATTATTTTGATTTGTTCAAGAGAAAAAAAAGACAAAAAATTGAATAAGGTGACGATAAATAAGTTTAATATTCTCTAAACGAATTTATTGTAAATTTATATAAAGGTTTATTGTGTTGAAATACATTAAAAGAAGGTGGAAGTGAAAGTTCAATTGTATTTTGATTATTTTGATTATTACCATGACTATAACCACGACCACGGCTACGACTATGATCACGATTCTTGCTAGCTCTACTTCTACTACCTCTACCTCTAACATTTTCTTCAATTTGAATTTCATCGATACTTTAATTATCTGACTCTAGTTTATTATTATTTAATAAACTATTTTGTGAAAATTCAACAAAATACAATTCTTCATCCTGTTCATTAGATGAAGCTTCCATGATAAAAATTATTAGTGGTAAATATGGATGGTGTTTAAATGATAAAAAAAAAAGAGAACAATATCGTAAAAATCATAAAAATCGTAAAAGCCACAATCATCATTTTGCAGATTAATTGCGGAGTTTTTATTTTTTGATAATTGGTTAAATAATTAACCGAATTTAATGATCAGATATAGATCAATATGTTTACAAAATTTTATATTGATCTGAACAATATTAGGAAATTTTTATGACAATTAATTTTCTTTTTAGAAATTCCGGGTAAATTTGCCCGCAAAACTGTTTAAGAGATAGATTATAATAATATGTTCCAAACTATAATTTTACTATATCAAGATTTTTACTTATATTCCATTATATCAAATTCCGTTATATTAAATTTTACTATGTAATAATAAATATGATTTTATTTTATGAATTAATATATTTAAATAATTGTGAAATTATTTAAGCAATGTTATCTTATAATAATTTACCAGTGTTTAATAATGTATCAATTATATATAATGATGTATATTTTACTAAGATAAGATTTGTATTATATTTATTATTTAATATTAAATTAATAATGGTTTATTAATTATTTGAATTTTAGGTTATTATAATTATAAATGTTTTTTGAATAATAAATATGAAGTTTAAAACTAGAATTAATTCAATAGTATGGTTTTAAAAATATAGAAATACTATTAAAACAATTTAGATTAGATTGTTCATCTATGAAGATAACTAATTTATATAATTTGATTTCTATTGAATTAATTAATAAAACAGTTCATATTATATCACAATTTGAAAAGGTAAATTCTTATATGTAAATACATTTATAGCTCTTTAATAAATAAAATAATATATAATTCTACATAAAGTATTTATAAAGTATTTATTTATTTATAGATTACATGTATAATTTATAGCTAAAATTCCAGAATTAAATAAATTTTTAAGTATATTTTAAATCTAAAAAATTATATGGGAGATTTGCTAGGAAAATGGGACTCTGAGCATTTTTTATTAAAATTTAATTTTTATTGCATTTTATTTTTTTGATAATGTTAGATTAAAATGCAATAAAAATCAAACTTTTAATAAAAAATGCTCAGAGTCCCATATAAGGGTGATGTACTATTAAAATTGAGGTACGGATCATATGATTTACTATGTCTCGTACCTTAATTCTAATAGGATACTCCCCATATTAACTTATAGAGTTTACTAGATTCTATAAAAAACATATCTCAGTAAAGTCGCAACCTTAACTCAACTCGTTTCTCAGAAATAATTCAACATAAATGATGGAAGAAAGCATGTAGTTTTAAACTTGCTTTTACGAATTTGAATTGAAAAATATTCAGGACCACTTTTATCATCAAGTAAAATTATTTTTAATTTAGGCCGAAATTATAAATTTGGCTAAAATTAACAATAAAATTACAAAATCAAGTCCAAACTACAAGTGTCTTACTTTACAATTGACTAAGTAGAAATTTAAATAAATAAAAATTCTTCAAATAAGTTTCGTAACCATTTAAAATTAAAATTTATTTTTAAAATTTTCAATTAAGCCAAGAAAATGGTCAATAATGGGACTGCAAACAAATGATGGTTTCACTAGGTTTCCTTTAAAATAATGTGTACTTCAATTTTTTCAGAACATATGTATAAATAATTGTAGCATTATTTCCTTCAAAGTAAAATTTGCTATATAGTTAACTTTCTTTTTAAAATAAGATCTTAATTGCAAAAATTCTTGAAAAGTTTATGATATTAATTACCGTTGATGATTACAAAAGTTTAAGCGCGTCGCAAAATAACACCATATCAGATATACTTTATTAACATGATAAATTTTTATGCGTATCTATATTCTTGCATATTTTGCAAGTGTAATGGAGATTAAGCAATCAAGATAGAACGATCTTTTAAATCAGGAATAAATATCCATCCCATGAAGCTCCACTGCCATTTAGGAATATTTAAACTTATCAGAAAAATAATACTGGATGTATTCTAATTTTAGTTTATAATCCAGGATTTCATATTAATCAGAATGAGCCATCAGATTGATCAGCATAATACTTGGTGATTTTTTTACTTATGGAACGTAATTTACTTAAAGTTTAAAGAATAATTAATGAATAAAAATAAACATGCGTTTACGGAGAATATTACAAACAAAACATAAATAACATTAAATAATACATATTTTTTTTTTTTATTAACAAAATTCAGGTTCTCGATTTCAATTAATTTCAAGAGGCGTTTGTTTGTATTTATTTATTTATTTTTTTTGATCATTGTTTTAAGGAGGATGATATTTTTAAAAGGATCAAAGTTATCTTGCGCCTTAATTACGTTTCACGTTTCAATACCAATTTTTAAAATAAATAAACAGGAATTATTCAGGATGTGAATAAGCAAGCCGAAATTCTTATTAACAGCTCTCTTTCAAACAGTTAAAGGATTTCCCAGACTTACTTCTATTAAAATATATATCCCCCCTTTTTTAATTGAAATTCTAATCTAACCTACAGCTCTCTTGTGCGAATTCATCTTTTTTTACTTACAAATATGAGATTTTGCGGTTACGTTCTCGAAATTTTGGTCAATGATGTACCTTTACCAGAAAGACCTATCAAAGTCGAGTCTGACGTAAGAAATAATATGTTATTCGCTTCTAGAAATTCAAATTCAAATTCAAAAAAATTATATATATATAATTTTTAATATAGCAGCACATTAATTTCGAACCAAGTTTCTACGTTGATAACATAACCAAACAAAAGGTCTTCTGGTACGCAAAAAATCTTAATAATTAAACTACTTATTTATGTAAAGATCGCAATCGTTTAAATTGTTTAAATTCAAAAAATATTTCTCCTTATCTCAGTGAAATGCATTATGTCGTAGAAGTAAAAGTTCCTGAATCCGAATTTAAAGTACGTTTTCGATCGTTAAAGGTTACTAAAGATCGTCAAATACGCGGAGACGTAGTTATGGACGGTGAAATCGATGAAACCTGTATCGAAATGTATGATAGGTCATTTCAGGTCGTTAACGGATTTTGGCGAAAAAAGATTCATGAACCATTCAAATTCCCGTCCAATTTATGGCCTTCATCAACCTTGACATCTAATATTCCCAATTCGGCAAATCAATTAGGTGGACTTGGTGCGATTTCCGTTTATTTTTACGAAATCGAAAGGGTAAAATTTCCTACCGTTAAAAATTTAAATACTTCATCAAAAAATTTTAATTACCTATTTTGGAATGGAAGTTCAAAGTTGAAATCATATGATCCGATCGCTGTTTTACACATTCATTATCGATCAACTTCCTGGTTTGATGAATTATTAAATAGCAATAAAAATAATTACCATCGTCGTCAACTTCGAGTCGAAACGTCTGCTGTTGATAGTTACTCGAGATCAAATGAAAAAAGGAAAACTTTGGTAGGAATATTTTCATTATCAGAAAATTCTAGTATGTAGAAATCTAAGGCAATGAAAGTATCTCTGACGTTTACTCTGAATTCTTCTAAATCAACTTATCCGTTCGTTCCAATCCGTGCCAATAGGGAAGTAGAAAACGTACAAGAATTCGAAATGTCGAATTCGTAAAACGTAATATATAATTTCAAATGTATTCACTTTTTGTAAAGAAAGAAATATTTTTATTATAATATATAAAATGAAATGTTCTCCAGTAAGTCTAATCAGTTTCAAAAAATATATATATATCTATCTAAAATATGTCCTCGTTATGGATGAAAATGAATATAACTTATTTACTATATTAATATTTGTTCATTTCATCTTTTCGTTACTAATGTTGATTTATCCTAAATTCCAAAAATCGCTGCCTTTTGAAAGAATGATCAATTGCATTAGAAAATGGAATGAAAAATATGTCACTAAAGTCACTAAAACTGTTTCGAGATCTTTTTACTTCGATTTGTGAACACTTTTAGTTTTACTGTGGGATCTTTGAATCCGGAAATAAGAGTCGGTTAAAATCCTTTTAAATTTCAATCGATAAATTCCTGCTACATTATGCTTTTAATGAATATTTAGCATTACGTGCCAAAGCACTTCAAGGTCAGAACGTTTCTTCCATCCCTACTAGTATTTAAAATAAAATAATTTGGTGTTTTTGACCTTTGACTTGTGTTATTGAACCTTGATTGATTGAATTGATATGCCGTCATCTTTGATTTTTAATATCTTCAGAATATGACGGGGTTGGTTTAGCACTGATTCATCGGAAAAAAAAAATCATATTAACAAATTTAATTTATCAAGAGAATTTCTGTTTGTTACATACCTAAACGCGCACAAAATCTAAGGTAATGCTCGTTTTGTAAAATTCCGATTGGAAACTTCAAAACCGTCATAAATTAAATAATTAATCTCTTGTTTAGTAAACGAGAAAAGAGATCATTCAGGTGAATCGAAAGATTGCAAATATATCATAGAAAGCCCCTTCATAAGACACAACTCCATAATTTTTCATAAGACGGTTTTTAGGAAAGTATGATCAACAAATATTAAATATTTTACGATTAACCTAAATGATTTTATTCATTATTTTTTTAAAGAAACGATTTTTCTTTAAATTATCATTTAAAAATATGCAATTACCGTTTCACCAAATATTTAGGCAAATACAATTATGCATTCTATGTATGCATTGAAGGAAAAAAAAACCAATTTGACCAAATTTATACAGATCAACTTTGTATTTTTAATAACGTTTACAAACCATAAATGCAAAGATCTTGGCGATAAAGGAATTAACATTTCTTTATCAGTTGATCATAAAAATCGATATCCAACCTTATATTAACTAAGTTATCAAATACAATCATCATAATCCAATCTTTTTATTTGAGAGCACTTTAAAAAAATGAACAAAGCAAATTTTAAATCAAAAAGAAAGATATGGATAAGAAAGAACACCTTCAAAGGCATTGATTTGAATCAAACTCATATCATCCGAATCAGCCGAATCATCTGAAACAATCATCTGAATCATCATCTGAAACATTCCCGAATCATTTGAGCCATCATATGAAACAATTGAATCGTGCTTAATAATGGTTTATAAAATGCTTTAGGGGATTACAAGTCAAACCAAATGCTACTTTTAATAAACACTTATGAAGAGTTATATTTAATTTCATAGCTTGAAAAAATCATTTATTTATATATGGGGAAATTTTGTAACTATTCGGATGATTCGGATAATTCGGGTGATTCAAGATGGACACCCGATCCTATTTCCCCATCTCCCGCTTATGTGTAATGTACTTTGGGTTTTTGATTTTGGGAAGCCATTGGAAAGCCGATTGGGTTTTCATTACAAAGGTTTTGATCGAAACTTTTCCATCCATTCTTTGGGTAACTTTATGAAATCAGGATAATTAAAAGCATCAATGATGCTGCTAAATATTGCATAATGACGGTAGCGATTGAAAATTCTTGTAGATATTATAATAATCGAGCCTTTATAAAATGCGTTGTCTCAATAAACCTTCTCTTATTGACATTACACGTGTAACATTACCTTGAAGCCAATATCCCTTTTTTAAAAAGATTTAGGAGCAAGCTCCTTGCATTCAGTGCATGAATAGGTATAATTTTTTTTAATTGGTTGAGAAATGTGAGTTGTGAAACAAATAATCACCAGATTGATATTAATTAATTATTTTTTTTTTTTTTTATACATCGTTCTGTTATTTTCAGCCAAATTTATATTTGTGTAACTGATTTACGCCAATTCTTTTTTTGTAAATAGTATTAAAAAAGCCACAATTGTTTAAAATTATTTTTCTAAAAATTATTTCTGTTTTACAAAGAGTAAATCAAAGATATGACATTTTGCGCAACACTTATTTCATTTTTGTTAGGCCCATATCATTCTATATTTAGAGGAGAGTTCGAGAACAAGCCCCCAAGTTTATGCGTCATATTGATAATGTGATTTTTTCTTGTGACTTTTTCTCGAGTCATGTGAAGTATATATAATGACTTTTTTTTGGTGCAATTTCATCGGGACCCCATGTTATATCTTTCTTTCTTTACACAAGTTGACTATCAACACTGTATAATTCAAACAATTGTTAATAAAGGTTCATTTCACAAGCTTACAATGTTTAAAGTATTAATTTGCAAGGTCAAAAACCGTAACTGTTTTCTCAATGCATGATTGTCATTAAAAAAAAATCAATAAATGTTATAAATTTTTTTATTTACGTTCTTTTTTTAATTTTAATTTTGACTTTATCAGCCACAACCAAATTTGGCAAAATTTGCTAATAAGACATTTTTTATGACGTGATAAATACAATCAAATAGTTGCACAAAATATTTGGACGTTTTTTTTCAAAGTTTTTTTTTTTTATTTATTTGAAAAATTGAAAGAAACTGATATACAAGATTTTTTTTAAAAAAAAAATAGAGATAAAGGAAATGATATATTACAGGAGATGAGATTTATGGAATTTAGTGAGTTAAAATATTTCATAAAATGAATTGCGTAATGAGATAAAAAAAAAGATAAAAAAAAAAAATGCAAATAAAATAGAGAGAAAGGTGAGATAAAGGTGTAAATATAATTATAGTACAATTTTTTTTTTTTTTTTATAAAAAAAAAATTAAGAAGCAGCCCGTGCCCAAATTTATAAAAATTATTTTAAAAAGCCCAAAATTAATAATAAATAAAATACAACCAAACCCATTATTTACACCCATATCCACCCTTCCCTCGTTTGTTTTTTTTTTCAAAAAAAAAAGAAAAAATGGATAAAAAAAAATAAATAAAAACTAATATTTTATATGTATATAAAAAAAATGTTCGTTACTCTCAAAGTAATATTTTTGTACGATAAGGAAATCCCAGGATTTTATACTAAGGATTTGTTTATATTTGATAATTAATATTCAAAAGTTGACTCAAAGGATTGTATTCCCGCAAAAATGTCGGCAAGACCTTGAGTATTGTCTCGAAATTCAGGAAAAGCGCAAGATGTGTTGATCTTTTGACTATTTAAATTTAAATCGGAATTATTGGTAGAGATTGAATCAAATGAAGACTGAGAAGAGTAAATTAAATCATCGTGATTTGGAAAAGCGAAGATCAAAGGATCAACGGTTTCCTCACGGAATGAACCGGGAGTTAATTCATTAATCGATTGAAATGATAAATTTGTAAGGTTGTTTTGAAATAATACTTCTTGTTGTTGATGTTGTTGCATTCGGAAATACATTTGCATTTGTTGCATATCTTGAGTTGAAAACGAAGTGTTTTGAAGCTGCTCAGGTTCAGAGAAAGGAACGGGAGCGGAAGTATAAACTAAGTTGCTACTGTTATTAGGAGTATTTGGGGATGAAAGAGGGGGAGTCATCATTGAAAAGTTGATATTTTGGATTCCAGTTGTAGGAACTTTATTGGCTATGGGAATTTCTATTCTTCCAACAAGATTATTCAACCGATTTTGACCTTTGTTTTTCTTTGTTGCCCTGATTGGTCCAGATTCGTCAACATATGTTGAATTCATTGTTGACTCTTGAGAATTAAAGGTAGCAGCAGCGGATTGTTTTCGAGCTTGCCTGCGCTTTTCATTTTTTCCTTTATTCTTATTTGGTCGATATACATAGTTTGGGTAAGCCTGCATGTGCTCAAGTTTCTTTTGATCCGCATATCTTTCCCAAGATAAACGTTCTTCGTCAGTTTCGCTTTTCCAACAGGTTGAAATATATCTAGAAATCTCAGCATTGGTAAGATTACGATGAGCAGCGAGAATAGCAGGTTGCTTAGCACGTCTATAAAGAATGAATGCGTTTGGAGGTCTTGGGGGTCGTTTTTCTGGTTGCATCTTGGAACTACCCGGTAGTTTTTTGCCATTTTCGACTCCATTATTATTATTGGAAGGATCGTAAATTTGAAAAGGGTTCTCTTCCTTTTTCACGGTTTGATCCTCAACGGCGGCGGCACCGGCGGCCATTGAGTGGTTAGTTGGACCAGTCTGCGGGAAGAGGTCCGAATCATAGTTTGAAAATGAAGAGGCATCATAGTTGATCAAATCATTTGACTTTGATCCAGTGCCTTTGCTGGAGGCGGTGTTGAACATGATGTATCCGCAATATTTGTTACGAGCTTCAACGTCCATTTTATTGTTTAATACTTGATGGATAAAAATGAACTAGAATGAAGGAAAAAAATTATAAATATTTTTAATTAGTACCCATTGCCTTGTTCCTTTTAAAAGGAAATCACTTAAATTCGCATGATTTAAAAAAATACTTACAAGGATCTAAAGTAAAGAAGGGAAAGTAAAAAATATATTTTTTTAATGATATATTTAGTTTGTTGAAAAAAAACTTTTATCGCCTTAATACAGGAAGAAAAAAAACTGAAGTTGTAGTAGTAGATTGGAAGGAAAAGGTGAAAAGGGAAAAAGGCGATTTTTTTTTTAATGGACGCTTTTCTTAAAAGTTTTCTAAAAAATTCAAAGAATAGAATTTGATGATTTTTAGCCACAGGGCCTGAATTGGTGAGTATTTATATTTAAAATTAATTTATTAACTATTATATTTTATTACTCTAAATTTTTTTTTTATGTTGAACACATAACTGAAACCGTAAAAGGCGAGATCTTCTTACCATCGCCGTGTTAGATAGAACAGGGGCTGAATTTTTTTTATGCCACTTTTACATGATTACAAAGTAGCACAATATAATTAAATTATTAATTTTACTTTTGGATAATCTAAATGATTTTATATATTATCTATCCATTGAAGTCCGTTTTTTCTTATAACCTAAAAAAAATTAAGATAAAAACTTCTCACCAATAATTAATTAAAGGAGAAATTAGAGTGTTTGAGATGGCGCCATCTCATTGTTACATCCTATATGAACCTTCTAACGAGAACCATGCGATTCCCTTAAATGTAAAAGTTCATTGTTAAGGAGTCTTTTTTTTCAGGGTTTATCGAGTAAACGACAAGAAAATTGATTTTAATAAAAAAAATATATATATGATTTCTAGTCGGATGGGCGGAAATGATTTTTAATATAAAGCAACAATCGGATTTACCATTCCATATTATTAAGCGAATTGAATAGGAATAATAGGAATTATAGTGTGAATGAGTTGTTTTTTATTTACTGCGCACAAATTTATTAGTGCGCTTTGAAAGAAGATACGGGTCAATTGTTGGTAAATTTTATTGTCTTTCCTCAACACACAATTAATGCACCTAATTAAAAATAAACAATTGCTTGTTTACATTCCATTGATTTAATCAATTAACATTACGTGACCGAAATGTATTCAGCGACATTTACATTAATTATCATTAAAAAAAATAAAATAAAATGAATATAAAAAAAAAAAATCATTGAAATTTTTGTTTGTTCATTATCAGTGTAAATCATTTTGATGAATTAAACTTGCGTGAAACGTGAATTTATTAACAAAATAACCGAATTCTCGATTGTAAAACGGCTCTTTAACTTTATTCCTCTTTTGTTATTTTGTATAAAGGAAATGCCGGAACGACCTATCGTACGATTTTACCTGATAAAGGAAATAATTAAAAATATGGTTGAGGGTAGGGTGTGTATGATTAGATGGTCTCTCTCTTATGTTTCGTTTTTAGAATGAGAAATAATAACGATCATAGTAAAAATGTTATCCACGCGGGACGCACCGCCGCTCATTTCTAAACTTTCATCGTAACATTTCTTCTTTTTTTAGCTTTTGGAAATAAGCATGTATTTAATTAAAGGATTGCATCTTGATATAAACTTATTTAAGTTCATCGACGGAATTGAATAAAAAAGATGATGATTATACTTTATTTGAAAAGGTATTGATAAGAATGGCGTAACACGATTTAAACCATGATGCTATTTGTAGAATGGATTTCGATTACGTGAGAAACTATTATTGTTTCATCGAGAAAATATTCGGAATTACGCCGACTCCAGATCCCAATTCAGAATAAAGAAAAAAAAGGGAGGAACAAAAAAAAAAAAAGAAATAAAAAAAAAAATATTTTGAAATGTTTAGCGCGGGTATACACCAGCCTCAATGCATGCATAAGTACTTTAAAGGATATTCATAATAACGTGACCGAAAAAGGAGTGGCGGTTCGTTAGAGATCATCCAACCGCCACCTACAAAGAAGTTTCCATTCTGTGATATTCTGTTGATAATGATGATCGACAACCCATTTAACCGAACTTTCATCTGAAACTAGCCACTGAAAATGTGTCACCATAAACAAATTGTTGTGGAAAAAATCCTTACATTGTATGCAAATAATCTGATGATAAAAACTTGTTATAAATAACTTCCAGAAATTTACCCGAAAAGTAAACCGCCATTGTCACTTATAAAACCATTATCTCACTTACCATTTTAGTTCGGTTCTAATTTTAAATAATGGCTCAAAAATTTTTTAGTCAGAAAATGTGGCTGACACTCTTGCTGTTGTGTCACCCGATTACTTGCTTATTGCCGAAGCCCCATGACGATTATATATGACAATGGCTCATTCAATTCAATTATATGGCTGGGGTTGAACATTCAATTAGCATCACTTCGCTACGGATCACGTGGTATGGTTACAATCCTAAATGTAACAGATCACCTTTACATGCATTTCTATAGACATGAAAAAAAATCTTGCCTTCTGCATGTACTTTATTAGACAACTCAATAACGACCAAATCTACTACGGGTGGTTATAATGATCCGTTAACGTTTTGATCTAAACATATTAAAAAAAAATAAAGTTAACCGTTCGTTTCGGTTAAAGACAAATCCATCAGGCTCCTATGGTTGATATCTTTAATCATGGGATGAAATGTATGGGACCAAGGAAAACTATCGCTACGGTCGATCACTTGCTACTTTTGAAACGGATGGTTCTTTTTACATACAACGTTTTGGGGGTTTTTTTTTTAAAAAAAAAAAAATTCCAAACAATGCTGCAATGAGTTTATCATTAATTTATTTAAAGAAATTACTTAATCGCATATCAATATATTCAGAAAAGGAAAATATTTTAGGTTCAAAGTTCAAAGTATTTTAATTTTATTGTATTAATCAGATTTTCAAAGAGGTAAGAAATAAAAAAAATAATCAAGAATCGTCATTTGGCTGAAAATCGGCGTGAGTACTTACTACTAAACTTAGTTTAAATTAAATGACGATAAAATATTATTCGATAAAGGCATGCTTTCAATGAATATTTTTACGAGTTAAACAGATTTTTGCCTCGCTTTGAACATACAGGGAAAATAAACTTTATTATAATATACCTTAATTGTATATAATTAAACATGCAAGGGAAATTAAATGCATAATATGCGAAAATCAAAGGATCAAAAAAATTAATTTAACTTAAAATAATGAAATTAAATTAAATGGATCATTAATAATGATATTTGTCAACGGGTGTTTGCTTATAACGGAGTTCAACTCATTTTTTTAAATTTATTTGTAATAATTATATGTTATTACCCTGACTATGATCTTCTTTTTTTCCTGCGGATAATATCGCACAACAATCTTTTTTTTTTTTTTTTTTTTTTTTTTTTTGTTATGGTTTCCAATATCTTCGGAGAGCTCCGATGCGAGCGAAGCTAAAAGGTAAAATCAAATTTTATTTGATTACGTTACCCTTCCATGCACTTTCATGCACTTCCATAAATAACAATAATACAGCATGCGTTAGTGGTAATGGGACCTTCTATTATCTATATGTTACTGCGGTGTATGAATATGGAGAACAAGTCTGTCAATTTTTTTCCAGGACTATTGATATCTAATGCGGTGCGAGGGAAAACAATTTTATTGATTTGGTTTTTCCCATTATCTTCATTATTTATGATTGTTGCGTTAGATATTATGATCTTTTTATTTATGATTATTAATTTAATTAAATGATTTAAATTAGTATTAATGAAAAAAATTAACTTTTTTGTCACAACACGTTCTGTACTTGTGTGAATTTCTGCAACCTTAAACCTTAAAACCTCCTTTTTTTGTATCCATCAAAAAAAATATTTAACTTTATTTATTTCACTTTTTTATTTACCCAATTTTATCTCAAATTTGACACATGAACGCCCTGCCCTGTAAATCTTTTTTAATGAAAAACCCTTGTAAAAAAACAAACAAATAAATTTAATTTTAAAAAAAAAAAAACGGGGAATTAAAACTTACACATGAATTAATTAATTTCTGATACATCACAAGATATACTAAATTTGGTTACAAATTCAGGAAAATCACACGATCTGATATGTCATGGTTTATATTTATTGAATCTTCCATCGATATGATATAATTTGTTCTAGAAAAGTGGCTTGCTTCAACAATGCTTGACCTTTTTTTTTCGTTAATCATCTTCATTAACGCATTTATAGGATCTGAGGAAAATGTCATAATCAAATAATTCTGGAGTTTATGTAGGGATATGTTATTAAAAGATCATTTCTTATTACCGTCAGAGAACAATTTCGATTGTTTTGACTTTATTAGCGCAGCCTAGATTTTTTTTTTTTTTATGAATGTCAACATTTATTAAAATTGATATCTATGGAAGAAACGTATTGGTAGCCGCTTAAAATAACCTGTTTGCCGGTCCAAATTCAACCAAATAAGAGATCTTTCTACAGTAGATCTGTATCGCTAGAATAACAGGTAAACCAACAAGAAATTGGCGTCTTGTGTGATTGAAAAAATGTATATATATACGACATATAGTCCAAATCTAGGTTCAATCAAAGGTAAATAATGAATGAAAACCTATTGTAATCATGATAACCCAATAAAAACACGTTATCCTATAATTATAGTGTTAAAATCATCTTGTGTCATTTTAACATTGTATGGATTGTAGATGTATCATTACAAAATAATGAATGTATTTAAATCTTGGAATTTAAATAGATATAGTGATGTAAAGTTTTTATATATTGGATATAAAATTACTTTACACCTGTAATTTGAAAAATTATGCAATAATACAAAGTATCAAGTAGCAAAGACTTAGTTATCCATTATGAACTCAAAATTGTAATAAAATAATAAATTATCATTTGATTTATGCTTTTTAACAAGTCAGTATTACTTAAATTGTCTAGCAAAATAAAAAAAATAAAAGGATTAATTTCTTAATAGAAATATAAAAATTTAATTTTAGCAATATATTATTATATAACATTCTTTTTAATTTACATTATCAACTTTATTAACTTTATCTGTAAATATTTTAAGTTGATTAAAAAGATTTTAATTTAAAATTAAGCATATTATAATCAATGTTTGATCACTTTTGTTAATTAAGTTAAAATTTATTAAAATTATAATAATAGTAATAATAAATAAATAATAATAATTAAAAAAAATTAGAAATTAAGTTTTTAATTAATTATTTTAATTATTTGTTTTAATTTTAATTTAATTTATTATATTATCAGTATTATAATTAATTAATTAATTAGAAAATAGTAATATATTTAAAATACAAATTTTTTATAATTTAAAAAAAAATAATAAAACTATTTATTTTTATATAATGATTATATAAAAAATAATATATATTAGTCGCATGTGACTTCATAATATAATTATATTATGAAGTCACATGCAACTTAGATTAGGTTATGAAGATAACTTCATAGAATAATGGTAACTTCATAACACAATGGTAATTTCATATCCTATCAGTAACTTCATAATCTAATTATATAATCTGGTGGTAACTTCATAACCTACCATTCATAATCTAATAGTAATTTCATAATCTACTTATGGGTAGCTTCTTTGTATTTATAACATTATTTTAATCATTTTCTATATAATATTGTGGTAATTTCATAGTCTAATAGTGGCTGAGAATGTTTTAATTTAATGGTGATGTTATAATCTAATAGTGACTGCTTTCTTCTTGTTCCTAATTCATTTACATAATAAATTTTATATTGTTGATATTGGCTTTTCATCCTTGTTTGAATATTTGGTTTCATGTTGAGGATACTGATACTTTGTACTTGTTTGGATGCTAGTTTTATATTGAGAATTTACACATATTTGATTGCCTTTTAAAATTCTAAAATGGTGTAAAAAAAGAGGCGACAAGTAGCGTAGTAAATTTGTGATTAATTTCGGCTAACACTATATCATAATTTTAGCCGATCTTTTGGGCTTGTAATTTTAAGTTTCAGCTTGCATAGTGCTATAGCAGTGATCTGATAGTGTCCTAGAACTGTTATGAAACTGGAGAGGAATTGATAGGAAGCTAGAGTGGCTTTATTAGTTTGGCAGTTTCATGCTACTTCTATGCTAACTTGGATGCTGACTTAATATTAGAAGAGGTGGAAGAAATAATATTAATGATATTGGTGAAAATCAATATTATAAAGATTCTGCTTATGATAATATGTGAGATTAGGTTTCTTTTTTTTTATAATTGTAATAATTAAAACGTAAATAAATATAAAATACTTTTTGCGATTGCGATAAAATATTCTTTGCGATTTTATAATTAAATAACAAAAAATTTGATTGGTTTATTATATAATATCCGGGTATTAATCAATAATTTTGACAATTTCTATATAGCGTTGACATTAGTACTGTGTATTATTCAACCAAATCTAAGCTTAATTTTGAATAGTATCTGAAGGTATTACATTCGGAAAAAAATACTACATAAGGGAAATATTACACAACGGAAATACAATAAAAGGGAATATTAATCATAATTGTCAATCATCTTTTTTTACTTTCAAATTTTTAAATTTTTAACATTTCTTTGAAATAAAACCATAATATATTATATGATATGAATGATACAAATTTTGCGAATGACGTGAATTTCACAGATAACGCGATCAGAATTTTATTTATTTTAATTTTGGTCTTTTTTTTCAACTTTAAACCTTTTTTGGGTTTTTTTTTTGTTTTTATAATCACAACATAAATTTGCTATTTCTTTACAACTTTGTCATAAGTAATATAGGTCTGCGCGCAAATAAAAATACCAACTATGCAAGAATATCAGAAAAAGTATAAGAGTATGGAATGTAAGAGAAAAACTTGCTATTATTATGTATTATGAAAAGGGACATAGTAAAAATGGAATAGCAGCTAAATTTAATATTAAAATCAAACAAGTTCGCGACTGGATATCTAAAAAAGAATAATTTATGAGAGCACAACCTAGTTTAAAACATTTAAATAAAGGTAAACCTCCAAAATATCTAGCTTTAGAGGTAGCTTTAGTTGAGTGAATAAAGGAAAGAAGAAGTAACCAGCAAGCAGTTCCTCAAAATATGATTCAAGTAAAAGCAAAAACTTTAGCACAACAACTACAATAACAAGTATCCTGTCCTAATGTACAATCTTTTGCTTTTAATAACAAATGGTTGAATGGTTTAATGAGCCATAATAACTTAAGTAATTATCATCGTACTTAAAGATGGTACAGCAATTGATTTCAAATTTACAAAATGTTGCAACATAAGCTAAAATTAGTTGCAACATATG
>CAMKVN010001842.1:0-16165 GCA_946474995.1 Funneliformis geosporum
TAAAATTATGCTATTTAACAAGCTTGCCAGCGTAGAACCAGTTCCTGATATATTATTTTTGTATGACTTATTAAAAATTGATATATATTTTAGCCTGCTAGAGAATGTAGAAGTTGTTTTAGTATAGTAGAGTTATTTATTAAGCTGACCAGCATAGAAACAGTTCCAGATATACTAAATTTTGTACGATTTATTTTATTATATATAGAATTTAGCCAGCTGGAGGATGCAGAAATTGTTCTAGTATAGTAAAAAAATTGATATGCAAATTATGAGTGGACACAACACACAATGACATTGAGGGTTGTGAGACTTCGTCTCAAAACCCCCACAATGACATTGTGTGTTTTTATTTTTAGTTCTGACCATAGTGAGCTAGAGAGTGATCCTATTGATCCTATTAATATTAGAACTCAAAATGAACTAGACCTCTTCCGATCTTTATAAGGACTCTGAATTGTTTTAAGATCTGTTAGTTTTAGTAGATAACATGAAGCAAAATTTGTTGATCTACCAACCTTTAAAGGTAGAGACTAAGATCCTTATGATTAGTTAGAAAGATACAATAATGCAGGTGATGCAAATAAAATTTCAGATGTCTTACATTAGTACCTTCATTTTTGAAAACATCAGCTCTTACCTGGTATAACAAAACCAAAAATAAAAAAGACTTGCAATACTGGGACAATCAAACCAATCGCATTGATCATTTTTTGAAACACTATTATACTACACACCGACGAACTCAATAGCGTTTTGCATTTAGATAATGCAAATAATATTCTAGACAATCAGTTGAGGATTATATTACTGATATTAAGTTATTATATCTTAAACTTGATCCAGATTATAATACACCTGTGTAAAAAAATTGAGCAATTTCTGTAAGGACTTTAACCTGAATTCCATATCGTAATTGTTGCTACCACATCATATGACTTAAAGAAAGCTATTAATTGAATACAAACTGTTGAAGTGGTATTATCCAAAGATAATATACTCTTAGGTTACTTCTTAAGCAAAACATATTTAACATAAAATGAAAATGTTATTTCTGAAACCTTCAATACTGCTTCAAATATGTAATAATTCATCGATAAAAATAATAAAAAGTTATTAAAAGGTGTTAAAACAACTTCTGATCATCTCTAATACTACTCCATAACCTCAAAATACACCTCCTCATCCTACAAATACTAATAATAATTAGAGGAACAATAATAATACCAATAGTTATAATAATAATAATCATAATAATAATCATATTGCTATAATTGTGAATGAATTATACATTTTGTTAGAGATTATGCTCAACAAAGAAATTACTAAAACAGTCAAAATAATAGAGGAAATAATTGATACTCTCAGAATAATATATCAAATACAGAAATCAGTTGTTATAATTGTCAGCAACAAGAACATATTGCCAAAAACTGTAATAATTAACCCAGATAATTATGTTTTTTCTATAGTCAGTTTGAATACTAGGGAAGATTATGTTTGAATAAAAATGCTAATAATAATAATACTAGAAATATCAATAGGAATACTAATACACTAAGTGGATATAATAATAATAATAATAGACAACGTGTTACATTTTCTCAAATCACGCCGATGTATAACTCAACTTTTACACCTCTTTTCTAAACATTAATGACCTTTCTAGTACTAAACCTATTATCAGTAACTAATAGGAATACCTTCTTCTCTTCATCGCAGTCTTTAAACTATTGACAATACCTCTAGAAGATGAGCATATTAATGAATATATAAATCCCTTAGAATTACCAAAAGTAGTTGAAGCCATTTATTGTAATGTCACAGTAGGTAATAAACCAATTTATTTAATATTAGATTCTGGATCAGCAGGAAGTTTAATGTCTAAAGCATTTTTACAACAATTAAGACGAAAAATTAAATCTGCTTCTACAATAACAATGATTAATATTCAAGATAAACGATCTAAACTTTTAAGATGAATTACAAATATTCTATTATAATTAAATAGTGTAAAAAATTCCTATCAATGTAAACATTACTGAACCAACTGATTATTACATTGTAGCAGAAAATGACTGGCTTTTAAAATGCTGAGAATGACTTTATTGGGATTGTTAAAAGTTTGCATTTTATTGAAATAATAAAAATACTAAGTATCAATAACTTGTTGGAAGAAACCACAATTTGACTATTTCTAACAACTAGTAGTTCCAATAAATCATTAAATGAAAAATATGAGGATAAAGAATTAATCACCTAACAACATTATATAGTATTTGAAGATCAGGATGATTTAACTCCTTTAGCTAAAAGTAATCTAAAACAAATTTCTGTAAAAGAACAAAAGTATTCATCCTAATACTTTAAGAGTTTAAAACAAAAATTTGAAGTTCAACCACCTAAAGATGCTAAGTGAAAATTTAATTGGTAAGGACCAGGAAATTATTGTTAGTGTAATAACAAATTAAATAAAAGTGATGACATTTATCAACTTTGCAAAAAGGAATGGGATCATTGATAACTATTGCAAAATATTTCTGATGAGCTAGCAGTTTAAGTAAATATCTACTCATATCTAAATGAGCATCAGTAATTACAAATCATCAGATTCCTTAATAAAAATGAAAATGCATTAGCCAATGACATATCTCAATTAGGACACATCACTATAAAAATTATCACATTCCAGTAGAGAATCCTATGCTAATATGATAGCGTACATATTGTGTAGCTTTATTGGAACAAGAATTTATTAAAGATGAAGTTAATAGAATGTTAGAATATAATTTGATTCAATGTTTTGAGAGCCTCTAGACCTCACCAGTTATTCTAATAAGGAAAAAGAATGGAAAGCTTTGATTTGCATCAATTATAAAAAACTAAATAATATTACTTAACAGAATGGATATTCTTTACCTTGCATTGATGAATTGTTCAACATATTTGGAAAAGCAAAGTATTTCTCAATATTAAATTTAATGAACAAATATTAGCAGGTTATTATGAATCCAAATGATCAGGCCAAAACAGCCTTCATAACTAGACAAGAACTTTATAAATTTAAAGTCATGCCATTTGGATTAACAAATGCCTCTGTGACCTTCTAATGTCTTATGAACAAAATCTTTAGAAAAGAAATTGGATGATTTATAGCTGTATACTTTGACAATATAATCATCTTCTCAATTACCTTCAAAGAATACTTATAACATTTGCAGTTAATTTTTAAAAGATTAAGAGATGTTAAACTAAAACTTGAAAAGAATAAATGTGACTTTACTAAGTTAGAATTAACATTTTTAGGACATATTATTAGTGGGTAAGAAATCTTTCCTGACCCTTTCAAAATTGACAAAATCAAGAATTTTCCTATTTCAAGAAATATTATTGAGCTTTGAGGATTTTTAGACCTTACGTCTTATTATAGGAGATTTATTCAGAACTTCTTTATATTAGCTACATCTTTACATTTATTATTGCGAAAGAATGTGTCTTATATCTGGACTGAATTATAGTAGAAAGCATTTGAATACTTGAAAATTTGTTTAATTATTACATCAGTTCTAATATATCCTGATTTTAAGCAAAAGTTCTTGCTATTTACTGATAGATTATATATTGGACTTGGAGTAGTATTAGCACAATTGGATGATTATAATAAGGAATATGTTATAGCTTATGCTAGCTAAAGTATAAGTAGTGCTGAACGGAACTATGTTTCAACTGAATTAGAATGTCTTGTTGTTGTATAGAGAATAGAACATTTTTGATCTTACTTGTTATATCAACAGTTTAAATTGATTACTGATTATACAACCTTACAATAGCTTTTTAATAAATTGGATCCACCCTGCAAATTTATGAGATGGATTATTCGCATAATGGAATTCCTTTATCAAATTCAATATAAAAAAGGAAAATTATACTTAAATATTAACACATTATCTTGACTTTTCTTATAGTAAACCTATTAGTTATTAGAATTTTTAGAGTAAAAGTAAAAGTGCTAGCAGTATGACTAGCAGCTTAACAACGTGAAATTCAAAACTTACCATTAATTATTTCATACTTTACTCAACTTACATATCCTCTAAACTTTACTTCTTCATAACAACTCACAATTCAAAAATAAGCATAACATTACTTCGTACAAAATCAACAACTTTATAAACATAATCACAAACATTTTTCTTAACTATTACTTGTAGTAAAATCAAATAAAGTCGAACATATTCTACATAATATTTATAATGAACCTTTAGAAGGATATTTAACACAGGATATTATATATAATAAAATTACCTTTTGATATTATTGGCCAAGCATGTACAAAACTATTGAAAATTGGATATAACCATGTGATATATGTCAACAATAAGGAAAGCTAAAACCTAAGAAACCTTACATCCTATATCTGTTGAACAACTATTTGACCGTGTAGAAATAGATTATATAGGATCACTTTCACATATTATTAAAGAAAATCAGTATATTATTGTAGCAACTGAATATTTAACTAAATAGGTTAAAATTAGCATTATACTGGATTGTATTGCTCAAACTATCACGTAATATATGTATAATGAAATCATTTGTCAACATAGAATACTAAAAGAAATATTAACCAATAAAGCAACGTCATTCTAAAGTGAATTAATTACCAACTAAATATAGATTACTTTATCATATTATTTTAGACTAATGACTTGACAGAGCATTTTAATAGAACTTTATGTATAATTTTAGCAAAGTAAGACTATGAAGAATTGGATACATATTTAACTTCAGCACTTTTTACATATTAAACAACACAGCAAGAAACAACGAAATTTGAACCATTTGAATTATTATATAGACAAAAAGCAGTTCTACTAATAGATTTACTATTGTGATAACCATCTCCTATTAGTAATTTATCAAATGCTATAGAAAAGAATTAACAGATAATCTAATCATAATTGCAACAATAACAATTAGATACACAACAGAATATAATACAATGACAATAATAGCAACAGGAACATTACAATAAGAATTGACCTGGAATTTCTTATCAAATTGAAGATAAAGTTTTATTGTTTAACATGATACAATCACATATTCATAGAAACAAATTTAAAGATAAATTTAATAGACCTTTTTACATTCATGATATTGTAAAACCTGGTACTCATAAACTTTGTATTTTATATGGATGAGTTAAAAAGAATCCCACTATACATGAAGTTGAAATAGATCATTTCAAATATCTGAAATGGTCAAAATGGTCAAAATCATTTTGACTATTGGAGGTAAAAGTCGAAATAGTCGAAATAACATCATATCACATGATTTTAACTTCAAATCAATTGGTCATTAACTTTTAATTTTATTAAACTCAGCACTCTTACTGAAACCTCCTTTAAAGAGGCTTGTATACACTGCAGAAGACTTAAATTCCTTTTTGAATAAATTCTTACTATAGAATTCATAAAAGCAACTCAACCTACGATTTATAACTCTACATGGTTGTATTGTCATTGCAATACTGATAAAAAACACTTTAATTACATATGGATTTATCCAAAAGTAAAAAAAAAAGATGAAACAAATCATCACTGTAGTTCTTAATGTTCTAAAAAATCAACTCTTTATACATACTTCACGATTAGTCTACCCTTCTGACATTAACTCATTGTTACTCCCCTCACATCCTTTAAAAGAGGATCCTTACAACATTTCTTTCATAGATTATTAAAGGCATAGTTCCTTCCACTCTTCTTAAGTTATTTAACTCCTTTACTAACTCTTCCTCTTGTACTTATAAAATCCTTTTCCCATTTTATGATTACATTTTTGATCAATTTTACAAAGTTATCTGAAAATCTAAATACGCAGCTACTATAGAAAAAGAATAATCACTTAACATCTCGAAATATAGCAAAAAATGAAATTATAGTCCTTCAAACAATTTTACTATTAACAGTTTTTCAAACTCATCATTATCTTTATCTGAATTTAAATATGATCATACTTTCCTTATGGCTAAATCATTTGTTCATGAACAGAAATGGTCCTTCTTCCTAACATAATAATAACTATTTGTCAAACACTTTTTCTTCTTTAGTTAGGTAGTGATGGTAATTCTACTAGTGATTATTACCAGAACCTAACAGGACAACCAGTTGGTCTGATTGGAGTTAGTTTACTAATGATTATTATTAGGTAGCATTTTTTATTTTTCTACATTTGTATTCTTTTCTAGGATTTTTATGTTTTCTTTTAAACTGATTATGATTTTTTAATAAATAAATACATTACTGCGTCTTTTAAAAAAAAAAAGCTAATCCAAAATCAATGAATATTAGCTTAATAGATTCGTCTAGTTACAGGAAATCGAATGGTAGTTGTTTTATACAAATTGGAGCGATATTGACAGAAATCATACATCTTTTGTTTTTTTATTTTTTTATATATAAAAAATCATATGATATGATGTAATTTTGACCATTTCGACTTTCATTTCAACTTTGACCTCCAAAGTCGAAACATTTCAACTTTTGGATTTTCATTTTGACTTCACATGCAGATCTTTTGAAACCATATTTAAAACAGATCGAATGGAATTTCAGATTATCATTGAATGATGATTAATACTAATATTATTATAAATAGTATACGTTATTATAATTATCTTTCTACTATTGAAGCATTTAAATTAAAATGCTTTGCTGTAACATTTTTTTCATATTCTTGAGCATACTTAACTATTATTGATTTTTTTTCAAGTGAATATGATATATACTGTCTTATACCTACCTTTTTATTTATTATTTTTTTTTAACAAGTAACAAAAAAAAAGATTGATTCAGATTTCTAACTTAAAATGAAAAATTTATGCAAATTTAATTTAATTACAGTAGATTGTTTTTCATTTTAGTTTTTAGATTAAACAAAATTTTTATATTTGGAATGCTTAAATTTAAAGGTGTTTAATTTTAATTTATACAAACATTATAGCAAAAGTGATAGAAGGTGCTTAAATTTAATAGGTACTTAAATTTAAGATTTTATAATACTTATATTTTTTATATAAATAAAAGATAAAAGATTTTAAATAAAAAATTTTTTTTTATTTAATTACTATATATTGTAATTTAATAAATTTTTTTTTTATCTTTTTATGACTTTAGTTTTAAGTTTATTTATAATCTTTAAATGTTTACAAATTTGATATTAAACTAAATGATTTTATTGTTATATAAAATTGTTATTAAACTTAATCTTTTTTAATAATAATAATATTAATAAAAATTCTGTTAAAATTAATAAATCAAAAAAGTCTGTCAGATTAACTTTTAAATAATATTTATTTGTAAAGTTCTAAACAAAAATGTTAAAGTAAAAAAATAAAATCAAATCTTAATAATAAAAGTGTAAAAAAATATTGGAAATAATATATTGTTTGCTTGTTTTCAGAACTAGTAATATACATTTAACACTATTTAAGTAAAAATATTATAAAAACATATTCATTATTTTTACAAAAAAAAAAAATGAAATAAAATGAAACAAAATAACATAATATATAAATAAAATTCTAAACTATTATGCTAAAATTTATTGAAAAATAGTTTCTTCGTGTTTTCGTTTTGCTATATAAGCACCAGGTTTGGCCATAGCTGAAGGATGGGATGCTAATTCGGCAGGTACACGAGATATAGGCGATTTCATGATCATTTGTTTAAGGTCATACCTTTTGAAATATATATCAAATATATATATATATATATTAGCTTAAAGTCGAAATATTTTAATAATTACAAATATGAAAACATGACATACATGACATCTGCATCCGCGTTAGACATGAATGTAATCGAGACACCGGATTGTCCAGCACGCCCTGTACGACCAATACGATGTGTATAATCTTTAAAGAAAAGAAGAAATTTTTTATTAAAGTTAATACTCATCTATGATGTTAAACACTTTATAATAAATTCACAGTACCTTCAATATTCTTGGCCATATCATAATTGATAACCAACGAAACATTCTTTACATCTATACCACGGCCAGCTACATCAGTGGCCACTGAATATAAAGAATAAATTTATGTAACCAAATCTTTTTCAAACAAACAAATTAATAAATAACTTTCTTTTAATTACCTAATATATCCATTGTTCCATTTTTGAGATGTGCCAATGCGCTTTCTCTGTATTATGAAATTAAAAATAATATTAGTTAAATTTCTTAATTATAACAGAATACAAACATATTCTCGATATAACTACTAACCTTTGTTCCTGAGTTTTACCACCGTGTAGTGTCGTTGCACGGTACTAATAAAAAAAAATATATTTTTTTAAAAAAAAAACATTATTAATAAAAAAGGGTTCAAGATAACCACGTTATTTAAATACCCCAAGCTTGTTTAATGCTCTAGCAAGAACATCACATCCTTTCTTTTGATTAACAAATATGATGATAGGTGGGTCAAACGATCCTTGAAGAAGCTCTAGAAGTCTTGCTCTATAAAATATTAAATACGTTCGTTTAATTCCTAAACGAAAATTTTTTAGAAAATTGCAGTAAATATCATTATGAAAAATACGTACTTCTTTCTTCCTTCATCATTTATCATTTCTACCCTTTGTTCAACAGTATCTACGGCTTGACCAGCTGTTCCTATTGTAACAACTGCAGGTCGTCTCAAATATCTATAATATTACATAAGATAATTAATTTTCAATTAATTCCCATGACATAATAATTTCTGACGAACCTTTTAGCTAAACGTTCTACAGCAGGAGGCATAGTAGCTGAAAACATCACAGTTTGTCTATAACGTTCTTTTTGGCCAATTTTCTTAAGCATTTCGGCAGGATTTTCAGCCTCTTCTGTGTCTGGTTTAACATTAGATACGGGTAATGCATCTAAAATTACATTGACATCTGTTTCGAAACCCATATCGATCATACGGTCAGCCTAAAAAAATATATTATAATTTACTTAAAATCGGAAAGAAAGATTAAAATTTTTTATATTTCAAATATACATACTTCATCCATGACTACATAGGTACATTGATTGAGAACCAATATTCTTCGGTCCAAACAATCTTTCAAACGCCCAGGAGTCGCGATAATAATTTCGGCACCATTTCTCAAGTTAAATGCTTGTTCTTCTACTGCGTGCTAGATATTGATAAAAATATTTTTGTATGTTAGATTTATAAATTTTGCTTTTAAAAATAAAATAAACAATAATGTCTTAATTACTTACCCCACCAACAATAGAAACACAATTGAAACCCATAGGAGCAGCAAATTTTAATGTTTCTTGTTCAATTTGTTGCGCTAATTCACGAGTAGGTGCCAAAATCAAAGCATAAGGTCCATCTGACATATTTTCTTCTGATAATCTCGGAAGGTCGGATATATATACAAGCATTGGTATTACGAATGAAGCAGTCTTACCACTACCTATAATTACGGTATTTTCGTGTTTAAAATAAAATTTTTTTTTTAAAATAATATTATTCAACTTAGTACGTACCCGTTTCAGCAATTCCAATAATATCTCTATTTTGCAAACCAATAGGTATAGCTTGTCGTTGGATAGGTGTAGGTTCTTTATACCCGATACTTTCAATAAGGTTAAGTATACGTTCTGATAAACCAGATTCGACCCAGGATCGTATGGGATTTGGAATACTACCACCTGATAAATGTTAATATCATTAATTGGTGGTTCAAAATGGTTATAATATGTAATTATATAGTACATACCTTTGGTGGTAATATTGAAATCTTCCTTAAAGATACGCCAGTCTCTTTCCTTCATCTCGGTTAATGGTTTTTCCGACCAGTGACGGTCGTCCCACATTGTTTTCAACTCTTTACGTCTATCGATTTCCATTCTTTCTCTGAAATGTATTTGGTAATATGTAACTAATCATATATATATATAAATAAAAAATAAAAAATTCATAATTACTCGGCGCGATCTTTCTGATCAAGAGTTCTTCTTTCCTCTAGAAGCTGGTTATAAAATTGAGCACGATCTCGCTTTTGTTCTTTGATATCGATACCAGCGAAATGTCCACGACCAAACATTTGGGCATTATGCTTATTTGCATACAGCGGATTAAAATCTTGAGAGGTGTCTTCTCCAGCATCCCAATCAAAAACAAATTTCTTTTCATTCATTTTACGTATTTTACGTTTTTTACGTTCACCTCCCATATATCGTTCCTAAATGAAAAACGTAATCCGTTATTCGTTCTTATTAAAAAATATTCTTTAAAAAAAGAATTCAAAATATGACATACCCTAATAGCTTGTAATTCCTTATCATCTAATTTTTCTGCTTCCGAGTTAACATCTGATTTATCCGATTTATCGGTAGGGCGTTTTTCAATTTCTCTCTCTTTACCTCTTGGTCTTTCACGATCATAACGGTCATATCTATCGCGATCATATCGATCATAATAATCTCGTCGATCTCGACCATAGCCTTCTCAACAAAAACTTATTTGTTACAACCATGATTAATAACAAATGGGAATAATTATTTTGAATAGTTACCATTTTGACGAGCTTCTTCCATTGCACGTCTTTGAAATTCTTCTTGTTGTCGCCTTTCTTCTTCTTGTTTACGACGTTGTTCTTCAACCTCTTTTTGCCGTTTTTCTAATGCTATTTTTGCCCGTTCTTCTTTTGATAAGAATTTAGGCTAAATATGATAATGTAAAGTTTTAATATGAATCGTACTAATGCACTTCCCCATATGTGAATTTTGGTATACTATAGGAGAAGTGATTTTTAATGATTATCTTTATTACGAAAATCTTTAATAAAAAAAATAGAGAATAGCTCACTTACCCTCTCATTAACTTGTTTCTCGGATTCTCTTTTCTGCAATAATTCTTCCAAAGATATCGGAACTTTTGGTTTTGCCGTCCCGTTCAAATCCTTAGTTGGATCTTTATTGTTCGTTATTTTATCGGAGATTTGATTTTTTGAATCATTAGCACTGTTCCGAACTTCATATCGTGGCTTGTCATGACTTGGCGAGCTCCGACGTGGAGGTTCACTATATTCATTCTTTCGACTTTCTCTATCATATTCTCTTCCATATCTATGTCTATGATAAGAATCGTCTCTACGACGTTCAACCAAATGAGGTGATCGGGAACGATTCCTCCTAGAGCTTGAAGCAGTATCAGCATAGGACCTAAAGGAAAATACTCGTGTTAAATTATAACTTAAGCAGATAAAAATTAGCATTCGTACCTTCGAGATCTTTCAGTTGGCATTATAAAAAAAGCTTGTTAACAAAAAGTTTTTGACAAAAAGTTTTGATTTGATTTATCGATTGACAACAAACACATGGACCCTCATTTTTATCCTACTAATGGACTAGCAAAATGCCTCTCTGAGACCCCTCCGTCAAAAAATTTGTTTTATGTCACGTTAACAATACAATAAAAAATATCAGTTTCATTGATTATTATTATGCAATTATTTAATTATATAAATTATTATTAAATAAAGCAAAAAAATGCAATAGTTTTAGTTTTTTTTTTTTGATTTGATAATATAATAATTAAAATTAATAATAAATAGCTAATAATATCAAAATTGTAATACATTAGAATAGTATATTATAATAATAGTATTGATTAAGTTATATGATCAGATTTTTGATTAAATAAAGATAAAATAAAATAATTATAAATTAATATCAAATTTGTTAAATTTTTAATAATTAATAAAAATTATAATTAAACTTAAAAAACTAAAGTTATAAAAAGATAAAAAAAAATTATTGAATTATAATATAATTAAATAAAAAAAAAATTTTATATTTAAAATCTTTTATATATATAAAAAAAATATAATAATAAGTATAAATTAATATAAGTTTTTTATATAAATTTATCAAATTATCCCTTAGATTGTAGGGTTTCACAAGCAAATTTATCTGCTTATTTACTATAAATTCTCTTCTGATTTTCTTTTATAAATAATTAATATTTTTAAGAATTTTTTTTTAAATTAATTATATATATATATAATATATTATAATAAGTTTTATCTTTTAATTATATAATAAAAAATTTAATACTACTTAGAAGCCAAAAATTTGTAATTTTTAGAAAAATTTATTTTAAAAAATTTTATGATTAATCTATGATAAACTTTTTAGAATTTAAATTTAATTATATTAATCATAAAAGAATATTATAAAATTTTTTATAAAGAAAAACTTTTATTATTATAATTTTTATAATTTATTAAAAAATTTTATGACTTTAATTAATAATAAAATGATTCAATTAATATGTTAACATATAAATTTTTAAAGAATTTTTTATAATAAATTTTTTAAACTTAATTTTAAAATTAAAAACCTTTTAAATAATTTAAAATCTTTGTTAATAAGTTGATAAAAAATACATTAAATTATATTTTTTATATAGTAATAATATTACTAAAATTAATATTTAACATCTTATAAAGAAATTAATATTTTTTTTAATTTTGCAAGTAAATTTGCTTACTATAAAGTCTAAGGGATAAATGTTAAAATAGAATACAAATTGGCTAAAAACAGATGATTGATGAATGAATAATAGATGATTTATTGATTAATTCTGATTGACACAATATGAGTCAATCAGAAATATCAATCAATCATCAATCTTCCATCAATCTTCCATCTGATTTTTAGCCAAAAATTTATTTTGTAAATTATATTTATTATTTTACAATTTTGAAAAATAATATTTTTTTTATTAATTTTATTTATTATATTCAAAATATAACAAAAGCAAATAGAAAATACTAAAAAATATTTCAATTTAAAAATACCAAAAAAATAAGCAAATTATTAAAAAAAAGAAAAGAAAAAATTGCTGTTATAATCGACTAAATATTACCATTGTTACTAGAAATAATTCTCTTTCTATCGTACATGTTTCACTAAGTTACTTTGCTGCAGCAAGTAAATTCCTTGTCATCAGAATTTACAATCTTAAGGAATTTTACATTCTACAGGTATTCAGAATGCCTTAGAATTACATTGCGTTACTTTACGAACTTAAAGGTTTAGAGACTTAAGGAAAAACATAAAGAATTTGTTTATTCTAAGTGACAAACTCAAAAGCAAGTTAGTGTAGTGATTCATGATCAAATCTTAGATAATAGGCACATAAAAGAGAAAAGTAATTATTTTTCAAAGTTGATTCTTTTATTTATTACTTAAAACTCATAAATATTTTAGAACTTACAAGAGAATTAATTTACAATTTAAGTAAAAAGCTATTATATTTATACAAAATTAATTTGCTATGGTTAACTAGTTGCTACATTATAAATTAACTAAATTTGTAATTACAAGTGCTAATATAATAATAATAATAATAATAATAAAAATAATAGTTATATAGAAACGTTTTCAGTAAAATTAAATCATGAGGCATAGTAAATCATATGATCTGTAATGTGATTTTACTGAAAACGCTCCTATATTATAATAAAAATAATAATAATAATAAAAATAATTAAAATTATGATAATAACTAAATTAATGAAAATACTGAAAATTAGAAAAATTTAATGAATTATGATGATCATGTAAATCCAGTAAATCCTAAAAATCCTAAAAATCATATAGATTAGGGAAATCCAGAATTTTGCAAATCATTTGATACAATATTTGTCAGGCTTATTACATTATCATTCTATTGGTCATTAATAATCAGTATAGTAAGGTTAATTTTTAACGTTAACATCATATAATTTTTGCAAATCATCAATATTTACTTGATTTATAATTTGTAAATTTAAATAAGTATTAAATATATAATATGATAAAAATTAACTTATGTTCTGTGACTTTTAGCTTCTTATCAGATTTTATTTTGCTTATTTCAATTGTTATGATTGTTCTACTTGATATATTGTTATGTTTATTACGCTTATTATGCTTATTTTTTTGATTGTTTATTTGGTTATTTTCTTTTCATACTATTATAGAAAAGGTAAAAGTTGATTAATAGAGATTTGATAAATGCAAAAATCAAATTTATATAATTTATTAATTAATTATATATGTATGCAAGAAATTATGTATGAAAATATTAAATAATTATTTTTTTTAAAAAAAATTAAGTGATTTTTTTAAAAAATAAGAAAATGTTTAAGGAATTGCTATTTAGTCAATTGAAAAATTAGTACTTATATATATCTCAAATCAACCTATTCTTATTCATTCAATTTTAATATATTTTTACAATAAAATATTCTTGTAATATTGCTCATTTGATTTTCTATTTTTTAAAAATTTAACCTAAATTCTAACTCATTCAACTTGAAAATTTAGTTTTTTGATAAAATATCCTTGCAAAATTATTCATATAACTAGCCTTACTTATTATACCTTTATAATAAAATATTTTTGCAATATTACTCATTCGACTTTCTGTTTTTCAAAAATTCAACCTAAATTCTGACTTATTCAAATTGAAAATTTACTATAAACAGTTGATTAAAATATTCCTGAGTATTATACTCTTCTGGCATTTTTGAAAGCAAAAAATATATTATATCTTGAATACAAAACACTTAAGTTTTTATTTTTTTTAAAAAAAATGTATTGTATTTAAAAAGTAAATAACTTAATCAAAATATTTTATTTAAATATAAAATTCAGTTTATTTGATATATATAGAAATTCAATACAAAAAAAAATAAAAAAAACTAATTTCAAATATTTCTATAATTTAGTAATTTATTATTATTATTAGGATTCCTTAAAATCAAATCAAATCAAATATTTAAGCAATTTGATTTGATTTGATCTTTTTAAATTGAATTGAATCAAATCAAATTTAATTCAAATATTTGGTCAAATCAAATCAAATCAAATATAAAAAATTTTTTTAATTTTTACAATGATATATTAAAATAAAGTTATTCTAAAATTTTAATTAAAAAATTATTAGTAATTACACTAAAAAATTTCAAAAATAGCTTTTACAAAGTAAGTTTAGTAACAAGTGAAATTTTATCATTAAAACTTAGTAAAATAACTTTGTGACTTCAGTTTTACTAAAATAACTTAATAAAATAACTTTGCAATTTTAATTTTATTAAGAAAACTTAGTAATAACAGCTATTGTAACTTTAGAATTACTTTATTAATAAAAAATGTCTCTGAAGTTACAGATGTATTTTTTTACTATGTTTTCTTAATAAAATAATGTTTTAGAAGTGCAGAAATAATTTTTGCTATGTTTCTTAGTAAAATAATATCTTTGAAATTACAGTGGTATTTTTACTATATTTTTCTAGTAAAATAATGTCTTCTAAACTACAAAATCATTTTTACTATATTTTTCTTAGTAAAAAAGCATTTCTGAAGTCATGAAAGTGCTTTTTGCTATGGTTTTCTTAATAAAAAAGCCATTTTTAAAGTCATAGAGATACTTTTCACTATAGTTTTCTTAGTAAAAAAGGCATTCTAAAGTCACAGAGGCATTTTTTATTTTTTACTATAGTTTTTTTAGTAAAAAAGGCATTTCTAAAATCACAGAGGCATTTTTACTTTTTAATATAGTTTCTTAGTAAAAACTACTACTGAAGCTTTAGAGATAACTTTACTATTAATTCAAATCAAATCAAATATTTAAATACTTGATTTAAATTTGATCAAATTGAATTATTAATTTGAATTTGATCAAATAAATTATTCTTTAATTTAAATTTAATCAAATTAAATCAAATATAAATTTGAATTTGTATTTGATTTAATTTTCAAATCGACAACTTAAAGAAGAATTACGTATACTCCAAAAAACAGGTCGCCAAGAAGATCAAATTAAAATTCAAGAGTTAAGCAAATCAGTGGAGCAACTCTAGCATAATTATCAGCATGTTCTTAATTCAATACATGCAAATAATTTGAAATAATTTTTTTTCTTTTCTCTAATAAAATTTAAATATATTTATTAAATATTTATTATTTCACATGATATAAATATAAATAAAAAATTTTATTGTAAATTAAACTTTATTAATAATATAATAATATACAAAGCAGTTTACATTCTCTTTTAGAGCTCTGAATAGGTTGAGTTGGATCGGGTAATTGACTTGACCTGACCTGA
>CAMKVN010001843.1:0-16155 GCA_946474995.1 Funneliformis geosporum
TTTGTTTTTTTTTGTTTTTTCTATATATAAAAATCATGTGATATGATGTAATTTTGACCATTTCGACTTTTCATTTCAACTTTGACCCTAAAGTCAAAATATTTTGACTTTTGGGTTTTCATTTCAACTTCATGTATAACTAGTACTATTCATATTTTAGTACATATATAAAAGTTAACAATAATTTTTGTATAAAATGCTCACTATATATAAACTTTAAAAGAATGCTTATTATTATATATTTTGGAATTGGTTTTGCATTTTTATAATAAACCATAATTGTATTATAAAAAAATTTGGATGATGATTTATTAGAAAATATAACATTATTTTTGATTATCCTTTACTTAAATGATATGACAATTCATAATATTTTATATAAGAAAAGAAACTGAATGAAATCATAAACTTTATATTTAAGTACTTAAAAGTTCTTTAATTATTCAGGATGTAATATTAAAATTAATATATTTTTGTTTAAGAATCAGCTAATTTAAAACTTGATGCATATTTATGTGATTTTACTTTAAGTTATTTGTTTATTCAAACTATTTAGCCAATCTTTATAAAGTTTTTAATAGAAATCCAATTATTTTTTAAAGGTCTACAGCTTTATGAACTCCACTTTTCTATAAAGTCTTAATACTTTGGTGATGATTTTTTAGTATACTATTTAGGATTCCTCAAAATCAAATCAAATCAAATATTTAAGCAATTTGAATTGATTTGAATTTGATCAAATTGAATCAAATTGAATCAAATATTTGTCAAATCAAATCAAATTAAATATTTGATTGAATTGAATCGAATATAAAATTTTTTTAATTTTTACAATGATATATTAAAATAAAGTTATTTTAAAGTTTTAGTTAAGAAAATTATTAGTAATTGCATTAAAAAATTTTAAAGATAACTTTTACAAAGTAAGTTTAGTAACAGGTGGATTTTTACTATTAAACTTAGTAAAATAACTCTGTAGTTCAGTTTTACTAAGAAAACTTAGTAATAACTGCTATTGCAGTTTTGGTTTACTAAGAAAATTTAGTAATAACTGCCATTGCGGCTTCAGTTTTACTAAGAAAATTTAGTAATAACCGCCATTGCAGCTTTAGTTTTACTAAGAAAATTTAGTAATAACTGCCATCACAGCTTTAGTTTTACTAAGAAAATTTAGTAATAACCGCTATCGCAGCTTCAGTTTTACTAAAAAAAATTAGTAATAACTGCTATCACAGCTTTAGTTTTACTAAGAAAATTTAGTAATAACTGCTATTGCAGCTTCAGTTTTACTTAGAAAACTTAGTAATAACCACATCTCGGCTTCGTAATAATTTTATTAGTAAAAAAACATTTCCGAAGTCGTGGACGCATTTTTTACTATATTTCTTAGTAAAAAATATCTCCAAAGCTGCGGAGGCATTTTTTACTATATTTTCTTAGTAAAAAGGCATTTCTGAAGTTGCGAAAGTGTTTTTTACTATGGTTTTCTTAGTAAAAAAGGCATTTCCAAAGCTGTGAAGGCATTTTTTGCTATGGTTTTCTTAGTAAAAAAAGCATTTTAAAGCTGCGAAGGCACTTTTTGCTATAGTTTTCTTAGTAAAAAAAGCATTTTGAAGCTGCGGTAATAAGAGCCACTCCTAAAGTTTTGGAGATAGCTTTACTATTGATTCAAATCAAATCAAATATTTGAATACTTGATTTGAATTTGATTGAATTGAATCAAACATTAATTTGGATTTGATCAAATAAATCATTCTTTGATTTAAATTTGATTAAATCAAATCAAATATAATTTTGAATTTGTATTTGATTTGATTTTCAAATTAAATATTCAAATATCAAATCAAATTGCGGAACCCTAATACTATTGTATAATATGTGTGATAGTTAAGCTGCTGATATTTATTAAAATATGATATAACCAAGTTATTTATATTATATTATTTATATTTGTATAGAAAAACAAATGTAACAAATGTGATTGATTCAGAAATCTAAAAATAAAAAATTGTTACTTTTTTTATCAGAATTGTATATTAAATATATTATATATGTTAAATAAATTAAATATGTTGATTATATTAATTATATTAACAATGTTAACACTTTCAATATTATATATGTAGATTAAAGATGATGCAGCAATTAATTTTAAATTTATAACTTGTTATAATATAAGCTAAAATTGGTTGCAATATATATATTTTAAAACTAATTGCAATATATGTTATAACATTAAAAGTTGCAACATATTAATTACAGTTCTCATATTTAATATAAATCAATTTGTAAATAGTTCAATAGATTATTTCTGTAAATTAATTATATATAGGTCATTTTATAGATCTGTTTACAATAATTAAAAAAAATAAGATAATATATTGGATAATCTACTATAACATATTATTAAAAGTATAGACTATCTGAAATATATACAAAAGTAGCTAAAGATATTTTACTAATTATTGAATATTATTCAAACTTGTAACTGATACAAATGATATCTTAGAATTAAAAAATTAGAAAGTATACAAGAAGAACAAAAAGATGAAATAGATATTAAAATAAATAATAATGATAATAATTTTGCTAAAAAAATAAAAGTTATTAAAGCAATTCTTAAACAAAATAAAAAAATTAGTATATAAATATTTAAGATATCATTTAATTTATGTATTACTTATTAATTGAAAGAAAAATATATAATTTATAAGAAAGCTGCTATAAGAGAAAACTTTAATAAAGGACTATATTATATAAAAGGAATTAGAAAATAAGCAAAAAACTAGGTTGTAAATAAGGGATTTATTAGTATTAATTTAAAGTTGCTATCAAAAAAACAAAATTATTTGTTGATAATAAAAATATGAATGTGAATAAAAAAAAAAGCTTAGAATTTATTTGTAAAAATGAAGAAAAATTTATACCAAAATTATATAGAACTTTTGTTAACAATATTCTCTTTTACAAATGAAAATAACTGCATCAATTTCTGAAAAAACAGCTAAAGTATATTAAGAAAACTTAAAGTTATTTTATAATTCTGAAAAATAGTATCAATATGAATGTTCTAATATAGAATTAAATTCCTTAAAAAAAATGGAAGCATTTGAATATTAATGTTAATATTTGAAGATAATAATATAAATCAAAAAAATCTAATTTTATCTAAAGAAAAAAAGGCCACATTTTTATAATTTCTATTATTTAGATTTCTCTTAGTGAACTACCTCTTAATAATAAAAGATAAAAAAGTCAATAATATTTAATAAATTTCTTTTGAAAACAATTGGTTGTCTTAAATGAATAGATAAGCAAGTTCAAGTACATTTTAAAATTTTATAAGAGACTTTAAAATTTTTATGTTCAAGTCAGAATGAAGAGAGATAATGAATAACAAAATATTTGATTGAACAAGTAAAAGATTTTACTATTATAATTTTTGAAATAATACATTTAAATACAATTGTTATTTTTGCTTTTGATAATAGTATTAATCATGAAGTAATAGAGTTAATATTTTGTATATATAACATATAAATCTTAATCTAAGTAAATGATAATCAGTAATAAAAAATACTATATTTAGATTAGAAAATACTTTATAATTAATAATATTTCTTTCTGATTATCTAAAATATCTAAATTAATCTAAACAAGTATTAATTAAAAGATGATTATATTGTGACAATTTGCATCTTAATTATCAGTTATATATATAAAAAAAATAATAAGAATTAATTGTTATACATATAAAATTATGTCTTTACAATCAGATTTTTTGCATAAAAATTAGAATTAAAAATAATAATTGAAAAAGCTAAATATAAATATATTTTTATCACAAATTTTATTATGATTAGAATTTTAATAAAATGTATTAGAAAGCGGCAAAAGATATATACATAAGTATTGTGATTATATATGAAATGGATTACAAAAAACTGTTTAGAAGTATTAAAATTTTATTTTATTAGTTAAAATAAAATGTTTTGCATAAAAATCATAAAGATATATAAAAAATGTTACAGAAAAACTTATATTTACAGAAAAAAATAGAAGAGTTTTAATGATATATTTAATCAGATTATTTTAGAAAATAAAAAATAAATAAAAATTTTTTAATAAATTTGCTTAAAAAATCAAATATAATTCTAGTTAACATATTAGCCAATCAAAGTCACATTAGGTTATGTGATTTTGTATTATGTCAGCAAAAAAAATTGAGAAAAATTTTTTTATTTGCTTAATCAATTTTTTTTTTAAGAGTTATTTAACAAAAAAATTTTATAAAATTTTGATCACTAGATCATCAGATATATTGGAATCTATTATAAAGATACCACACTGTAGTATTAATTAAATTCATTTAAACTAATTTAAAATAATTTATTAAAAAAATTAGATTAAGCGTTTGATAACATATATTTTTGAATTTTCTTTAAAACGTTATTACCGGATGGTCATATACCTGAATGGAGGGAAATAAGAAATAGTTGTATATGGTATAAATATTTAGCAAGAAAGGCTCAAAAACATCATTCAAAAGATTCTTCTCAATCACAGTTAAGTTGATTTGTGAAATTTTTGCTTTTTTTTTAAGAGATGAAGCAAAATTCATTGTGTTTAAAGATTGCCATACTTATAAAGGAAGTAGTAAGTAAAATAATTGGTTATTTTTGATTTTAATTTGATCTCTTTCGTTGCACCTTTTTTTACAAATTTTGCGAAAATTATTCATTTTTGAAGTCCTATTTAAAGTTAAAACTTTACTTTGAAAAATTTAAAACTAAATAATAAAAATTCTTCTTTAAATCTAATTTTATAATCCCATTAAGGTTTAATATAGCTGCGATTGTATTTATCAAAAATAAATAAGAACTTTTTTAAAAATCGCGATTTGAAAATGCAAGTTTTTAAGCCAATAGGCAACTACTAATTTTTAATATATGAGGCCTTTGCAATAGAAAGGGGCGAAACTGCCGGAAAATCAAAATGAATTAATGCTAAATTTGAATATTTGGCATATAAAAGTAAAATTGATTTTTCTATTGCAACGGCCCCATATAATTAATCAATGGGATCCATCATTATTATTATTAGTACTTATTTGGTATATAAATTACTGTATAAATTTCCCATTTTTCGGTTTCTGAATTTACTAACCAATCATATAACAATAGATTATCTCCGTATCACAACAATTTTTTTTACAATTCCACAAGCAAAAAAATAAAAATAAAAAAAAAAATTGTAATTTGACAATGATTAGCCATTATGAGTGATAATCTTACACTCGATGAAGTTGATATAGAAGTATTCGGTCAAAACTATGTTTTTGAAGGACCAGAAAAACTTTTGGAAATTTGGTTCGGACCTTCACCGGATACTATTCCAAATAGTCTCTTTCCAAATGATAATGATGACAAACCACCCCCATTAAAAACTGGTTTACGTCTAGTTGAAAGAGTTATATGGAACAAGTTTTTGGAACTTGTTAAATGTGAAGTATTGAATGTAATTAATAATGATTATATGGATGCTTATTTATTAAGGTAAAAATTGTTTTGTCGGAAATTGAAATAGGCTTCATTTTCATAATTGCGAGAATTCATCAGTTAAAACACGTATGATGTCATAATATATAATTAAATGTAAAGCATTTTTTGACTCAAAATAACTCCATTTAGCGAATCTTCGATGTTTATTTATCCTCATAAAATCATTTTAAAAACTTGCGGTACAACTACGCTTTTGGTTGCTTTACCTCGTCTTCTTGAAATCGCTTCTGAATATTGTCACCTTCATAAAGTATGGAGAGTATTCTATTCTCGCAAGAGCTTTATGTTTCCGGAACGTCAGTCGCATCCACATAAAAATTGGAATGAGGAAGTAAAATTTTTGGATCAACTTTTCGGTAAGAATTTCTGTCAAAAACAATTTTTTTTTTTTTTTTAGATCGAGTTCTGACTTTACATAATAGAAAATGGCGCAGCATACACGGTTGGAAAAATCAATGGAGATCATTGGTTCCTGTGGCTAGCATCATCTCCTGACGAATTCTTATCTCACAACTCTTCTCGATTGAAAGAACCTTCACATATAGATACATTTTCATATCCTTTAGATGAAATAGATCAAAAAAAACCTCCAATTATTATTGATTTAGAAGATCAAACAATTGAAATTTTAATGACTGAACTTAGTACAACGACGTTAAGTAAATTCTATCACAATCCTTTAGAAGGTGAATCAGGAACTGAAGGTGGTGTAAGAATTGATCAAAAAACTGGTTTGTGCAACCTTTATCCCGAAGCGCAATTAGATTCTTATCTCTTTAAGCCATGCGGATATTCTGCAAACGGGTTGGTGGGAGATAGTTATTTCAATGTTCACGTTACTCCTGAACCAATTTGTTCCTATGCTTCGTTTGAGACTAATATTCCAGTAAATTCTGGATCTATTATGGATATTATCCGACAAGTGATTGCGATCTTTGAACCAGGAAAATTTAGCGTAACCGTTTTTAAAACCCAAGAAGGTGACTTTGATAAAAAATTCTTGGTTGAATCTATCGATGTTATTGATGGGTTTTCTAGAAAAGATCGAATATTGTATGAATTAGATGGTTATGATTTAATTTTTGGACATTTTCAAAAAAAGAAGTAATTTTTGTTTATTGTAAATTATTCATTATTATTATTTAATATTAATAAAAAGATTTCCATTGTAACTGTAAATAAAATAATCGACCTGTATAAATATGGATGATTCGAAATATGACGTTATATTATGATTGGGAAATTACACATTTTGAAACGAAAGCTTTGCTTATTAAAAATGAACATAATAGCAAAGCCAGCAATTGAAAAAATTCGTCAGTTAATACCACCACTCTTACCAGAATTTCATAAAGGCCAAGCAGGTCTGTTTTAAAGTTAAATTTTCAGTTTTGTTAACGTTGAAACAGTTCTAATATTCAACTTTCTAATAGGTAGAATATGTGTTGTTGGTGGCTCTGAAGAGTAAATAATTGTCGCCCTTTAAGGTTCATTTTTCCTTATCTTTTTGACTAATGACACGTATGAAACGTATAATTTTAGATATACTGGCGCTCCTTATTTCAGTTCGTTTTCAGCTTTGAAACTTGTAAGCATTTAAAATTGAAGTTAAAATTCAACCCCTTCTTGATATAACTAATTCAATTCATTTCTTGAACCATAGGGTGCTGACATAGCTTTCGTAGTCTGCGAGCCAACAGCAGCCTTGGCAATTAAGGTAATTGGATTTTTTTGATTTTGATGACTATAATCAATCTATTTATATATCATCTTATGTTTAAATATCAGAATTACGCACCTGGTATTGATATGTTTTATGTATAAATGTACATAATTTCAATCACGACATGTTTAAATTGGTCTTTTTAGGTTTTTACTATTATGCTTTGATAATTTAAAATTATTTAATCCAGGGAATTTTCTCGTGATTTGAGTTATGAATAATAGTTACATAGTTACATAGTTAAATTAGATAGATTCATTCGTTTCTAACGAAAATGATTATTTAATACAGATTTAATGGTGCATCCTTACATGCGCCAATCCGGGTTGGTATTATATCTATTTTGCAATGTAGTTTATTATTTTTTTTTTTAATATTTTTAAATTTCAGAGACACTGGCAAGTCTTTGGAAGAGGTAATCAATAACGTGACTGGACTTTTTCCACGAACACATGTTTTAATTGTGGGCCCTGGTTTATCAAGAGATAAGATGATGTTGGAAAGCGCAAAAGGCATTATAACAAAGGCTAAAGAAAAAAATTTACCTCTTGTTATTGACGCGGTATGTACCATATACATATGAAATTTGTGCGTCATTAAGATTCCTTATTCTAATAATTTCTGTTAATTAAGGATGGTTTATTTCTTATTCAAAACCATCCAGAAATTATAAAAGACTATCCTAAAGCAATTTTAACGCCTAACATCGTTGAATTCAAGAGACTTTGTGATGCAATGGTAAAATAGTAAATTTGATTCGTTTTACACTATGAAACCCAACTTAATTATTTTTAATGATTAGAATATTAAACTTGAAGGTAATAATAAGGATGACATGATAGGATTATTAGGTCAAGCTTTTGGTGGAGTAACTATTGTTCAAAAGGGACAATATGATCTAATATCCAATGGAAAGGAAGGTATATATTTAGGAATAATATATATTTATTTACACGATATTAATTTACGATCTATTTGAATAGTTTTCAAAGTTGATGACAAAGGGGGACTTAAACGGTGTGGTGGACAAGGAGACATTCTTACTGGATTGATTGCAACTTTTCTTGCTTGGGGATCCGCTTATCATGATAAACTTTGGCAGTGAGTTTGTATTAACAATAGAAATTCATTGAGTATCAATCATATTTAAAACATTTCTTTTCTTTTCGTGATCTTCCCATAAAATTTAAGGCATGATAATTCAATATCACCTACTGAAATTCCAATGCTGGCTAGTTATGCGGCATGTACTCTTATGAGAGAATGCTCACGTTCTGCTTTTGAGAAATTTGGACGCGCCGTCCAAACTTCCGATATGATTAACGAGATTGGACCTTCATTTCAAAAATTATATGAGAGATAAATCAACTTCGTAAAAATTATATGGTCAAATTGAAAATTTTTAAATTTGTATCATTGAAATAATAAAAAACTTGTTATGATTCATTGATTCTCTAATAATAATAATAAGTAAAATGCTATTATTTTAAGATTAATTTCTCCATCTATAAATAAGTTTAAAAAGGGAAATGATTAATATAATGCTATGTAATCATACTTTAACGAATTATAATCTTTTGTTGACTTACATCTTTAATTGGCGATCCTTGCCTCCACTTGCAACCTTTTCTCCGCTTGGGCTCCAATCCACGCTAAATATCTGTAATTTATACAAATTAAATCAAATTATATAATGAAACATGTCCCTTAATAAGAACTAACCTCATCAAAATGACCTGGTAAATCTAATTTGATTTGTTTGGTTTTTAAATCCCAAATTTTTAATGTACTATCTTTACTAGCACTAATAAGTAATCTACTATCAGATGACCAACAAACTTGATAAACAGGACCGACATGACCTCTTAACGAAGCGATAAATCTAATAAAAAAAATCTTTTTTTAATAATTACGAATAGCTTTTCATAAACTAGTTAATTATAATCAACTTACTTTCCCGTAAAACCATCCCATAGCTTAACCGAATTATCAAAACTTGCACTAGCAAATAAATGCCCATCAGGGGAAAAACACACATGATTTACTAATTTTTGATGTCCCGTTAAACGAGCAATTGATTTTTTACTTGTACTAGGTTCCCAAAAGAACATTGTAAAATCATCACTACCAGAGACCAATCGCTCTGGTTTATTTCCAACTACAGCTTTATATCTAGCCAAAGCCCACTCCTGTGCTATAATACGAAATATACAACATTGGTACCTTTCCTTAAGCTATCATCAAATAAGAAACTTACAAAGAGTTGATTATTCTTCATTACCTTCATTTTCATCTTTTGGAATTCTACCGGTATGATCAAAAGCACCAGTCCTTAACACAAAATCAGTACTTAATGCCATAGTATTAACCCAATGACCATGTCCTTCTAAGGTTCTAATAAGGGTTCCTTGAGTCGCATTCCAAACTTTAATTGTTTTATCACGACTAGCAGAATAAAGTAATCCATCACCTCCCCATTTTATATAAGTAACGGCCGCAGTATGTTGTGACATGTTCATTACAACTCGCCTTAATGTAGTATCCCATATCCTTATTGTACCATCTTTTGATGATGAAGCCAATCGATTACATTTTAAATTTCTTTATTATTATTATTTTTTTTTTTTTAAAGAAAAAGAAGGAAATTATTATTTAGAATTGAATTATAACTTGAAGGAATTAAAGAAATGGAAATTTCATACACACAGATGTTGCGGTTCCCATGCTAAACATGTTATCCATTGTGTATGTCCTTTTAATGGATCTCCTAATGGTCTTCCTGTTGTTGGATCCCATAATATAACGGTTTTATCCATACTTCCAGAAGCCAATATTTTACCATTTGGAGACCATGAGATATATAACACCCAGTTTGCATGGCCTAATAGATATTAAGTTGATGTCAACGGAAATTCGGATAAAATGATAAAATTTCATTGAATGAATAAATATGGGAAAGAACCTTTGCATGTGAAATGAGGAGTTTCCGTGTTGAGATCCCATATTCTTACAGTGGTGTCGCCTAAATATGGTACGAAATATGAGACAATTTGCAAACACGTTTTGATAATGAACCATCAAAGGGTACCTGATCCAGTTGCAAGTTGAGCACCATCAGGACTAAAGCTAATCGATAGGATGGCATCAGTATGTCCTGTTATATCAGTTAATTGTTAATATATATATATATTTTTTATCAACAAGTCATCCAATTCCCTCACTCACCGCTCAGTGTAGAAGTACATCGAGTCACAGCTCGAACACGAAATATAGCTTGTGGTTGATAAACAATTGTTAACACATCTTCAGTTGATTTCTTTAATCCTTGAATAATATCATTATAAAGTGTATTCGTGATTTCTTTATCATCAACCGAAAATGCATAAGGAAGTGGTTCATCCTAAGTATATAATTAAATAAATATTATTTATTTTGTCTATCTTGAATTAAATGCAAATAAATTTAAATTGTGACTTACATTATTTAATAATTGATTTATCAATAATTCGAGTTGTTCGGGCGTGACATTGGCAGGTAAACTTAAAGGTGAGCCGGTAGCTTCACCATCAATAGATTTTAATTGGGCAATGACAGTCCCTAAAATTTCTTGTTTTACATCATTTATCTCTTCTACTGTAGTTTTAATTTTCTTTATTTTTTTTTTTGGTGGTCCTTTAGTAGCCATATTTGATATAAAATTTTTGAGATAGGGCCTGTTCAATTCCGATAGATGTAATTAACCAATTATAATTCATAATTCGATGTACAAAATTGAATTAATTATTTGGGAAAATTTTATTGAAATCGATCTAGTGATATAAAATGCATGTTTCATGAATAATTGCTAAAATATATTTTTAATTTTGTCATTCATCTTACATAGAACGTGACTGATTTTCACATGAGATTAATAATTTTATGGGAATAAATAATACTTCAGATAAAAAAAATCTAATACTTATCGTTAACGTTCCATCCATCCATTCATTCATTCAATAATTTATTCTTCGCGTCATTATTTAACAAAATTATCCTTATTTATTTTATTGAAAAACATTCTAGACATTCGTTTTTTTATATAAATTATACTATCAACAATCAATTATCGAAACAGATTTTTATTTCAATCTATAAAGGAATGTTTATGTACATTTTGATTTAACAAGAAGGTTTAATAATTAATCAGTTTTTGAATTATTTCATCATCATAGATTTTTATATATCAATAAATCCATCCCTCTCAAAAATATACATATAGTATATATTTTCTGCCAAGTTTTCTTTTTTTAATAAAAAATAAAATAAATGATATTATATTATATGAAATAAATGAATTATAAATGTCCCTTTTACATTACTTGATTCTTTTACCCTATCAATATAATGTATTTACTTCATAAAAAATGAAGGTCAAATAAAATAAGATTCAATATATACATATATACTTTACTTATAGATCAAAATGTATAGAAATGATGGTTGGGTTCAATTTCCTCTTCAAACTATATGACATCGATTCGATAATGATTGGAATATTGGCCATAAAAGGATATTCCTTATTGAGGTAGATAATCAATTTTTTTTGAAATTACTATATCATAGTCACGTGAGCTTGTATGGAGAGCACTTTATAAGCGCATTTTTCAATTTTACACTATTTCGCAATCTCGATAATACTTTGAAATTAAAGTGAAATATGGCCATAACGATAATTTCAACACCTCCTGCAGTAATTACACGTGAACAAGCACGACAAATGCAACAAAATCCTCCAGAAGATGGTATAATAGGGCCAATTGCTCGTCATACGCAACAACATGTCCGCGTTCAGTTCTCTCCACCTGCTGCTGATGCATTGTTAGGTAAAGGAACATTATGGGTAACTGAAAGGCAAGTAATCATATATCTACTAAATTTTTAATATGTTTAATAATGGTCCTTTTTAATATTAAATGTATATTCTATAATTTTATATCTGTGATTATGAAGTAAGGTGTATTTTTATTCTTGGGATACAAATAATGGACTAGCGATTGATTATCCTACTATAATAATACATGGTATATCAAGACATGATACAGGTCCGAGTATTTATACCCAGTTGGATGAGAAATTAAATCCATTGGGCAGAACTTCACAATCTGCTGCACATGATATTGAAGAGGAAGAGGAAGATCATACATCAGAACTCAAGTTTATTCCTGATGATATCGGTGCTCGTAAGTCAATTATAATTTAATTTTCAATTAATCATCAGTATTATAGGGAATGATATTAACAATTTATTTCGACAAAGTTGACGCTATATTTGAAGCATTTTCTGAATGTGCAGCATTACATCCGGATAAAGAATTTATGGTAGATGATGATGATCTTGACGACGAATTTTATTATGATTATGGTAATGACGAAAATGGTGGTGATAATCAATTGGTTGAATTAAGTGATAATGGCAGAGTAATTATTAGTTTTAAATCTATTTATTTTTATCTCCTATATCTCATTACTTTATTAACTAAACTAATTCAACTCGTGAATTTAAAGGCTTCGTTAGCTTATTTAGAATCTATTATTGATGATTCTCCTACTAATCTTAATCATCATAATCATCAACAACAAAATGATTATGATGAAGAAATGTTTCAAGATGCTGAGGAAGACAAAAAATAATTTGAAATTTATACAATTTTATTACGAGATTTCTTTGAAATAAATATTGAAATTTTTCACGCTTTTTTTACAGCAACAATATTCTTTTTTTATTCCAACCATCATATCTGGTCTTGTCGTGACATTATAAACGATCTTTAATTTCTTTTTAACCGTCAAGTTTATTTTTTCTTTTTCTTTTTTTTTTTAATTAAAATTAGTTATGTTTATCAAAATTTTATAATATATCAAATTTATATTTACAGTATATTATAATTAAAGAATGATTAATTTTTTCATTTATTTGGATCTTGAATAATACTATAAAAAAAAAATAAAATAAAATATAAATATACCTTGTTCCTTTTTTCCTTTTCGTACTTAATCAATCATCCATACTTTTGAAACATGACGATAGAATTTCAATTAAGTAAAAGTAATTCATTTTCAGTGAATTTTGTATGTACTAGATTATGTACTAACTGTACTAATTGTACTAACTATATTAATCATTGTACTTTCCAACCCTTGCACTTTCTGGTAGTATAAGCTCAGGTACAATAAACTGTAATTCGGGTTATTTTCGGTAAGTAAATACGTATGAGATGGTAGGTAGTATTCACCTTTGAATAAAAGATTTTACGATCAATACACTGTCTCTTTTTCTTTGCTTCGATTAATAAAATTGGACATCCGTTTTATTATCGTCACAAAGTCCTGTAGACTTAAATATGATATTTCACTTTATTCAGCCTCATAGTTTGAACATCATTTTAAAATCATAAAGAGGATTGTATTTTTGGTAATTTTTTTTTATTTTCAAAATTGAATCCTGGACCATGATATTATTTCTATGGATTCTCCGTAAATTCCTAATGTTGTCGAACTCGTTTTTGGAATTAAATAATTAATTTGACAGCGCAGACAAAGTCATGTCAAATTCTAAAAAATTAAATCGTAAAACGTTGAACTTTTTTATATACAGTATAACCTACTTTGATTATTTATCTGAACGATAAATAACATTATTAATATTTACTATACTTTCATAACCTATAAGTACCTTTTTTGCAGCCTGCAAATGTTAAAACTTATTATTTTTGTAAATTATCATACATGTAACGATTTTAAAATGAATAAGTTAAAAAAACATTACCAAGATCCTCATCTTCATGTAATGACCTAATCGATTCATTTATTCCACTTAAACGAGTACGCAATAAATTTTTAAGTGAATAAAGACTTCTAATCTGTTCTTGTTGTTCTGGCAGATATTCTTCAAGTTTATTTAAAGTGCAAGATAGATTCCCATTTTTGAACTTATATTTATTGGGACTTAACTCTTGAGCTTGAAGTTGTTTAATCGTTGATGGATTAAAAAATTGATTACTTAAAGTTTGCAGAGAAAATTTCCATAATTTTAGTAAAGATCTAAGATCTTTTTTTCCTCCCTGAAAAGGATTAATTTGTTCCTAATAAAAATTTATCAAATAAATGAATAGGAATTAACAATCATAAAGTTCCCCAAAATATTCATAATAAAATAAATCTTACTACTTTTTGAAAAGCTTTTTCCCACATAGTCATCATAATCTCGGGAACTTCCAGTGATAATTCTTGTCCATCTAATCTATGATTATTTGTACGATCATGCATTATGTTCTCAACGCAATCTATTTATTTGTTGTTATTTGTTAAATATTTTCATGTCATTTATGTATTGCAAATAATAATTATACTATACCAGTAAAGTTTTGGGTATCCCTAATCCAATATAAACATGATTCCCATGCAGAACGTGCACTATCTAATTTCTGAGATCTCAGTAAAGAAAGTTGTTCTATGGACAAATTTTCAAATGTTTCAAACAAGTATTTTCCTTTATAAAATCCAGATATTTCTCGCTCCAATTGGTTCTATGAAAATTAAGGTTATGAATAATTCTCTTAAAGAAGCATATAAGGTATTGCTAATAAATTGATAAAAAATAAATACGGTTTTTTCTGTGACATTACGTAAACGTTCTGATAAACTATTAGCTAAATCTTTCCAAAGTTCATGGCAAGCTAATCGTTCTTGTGTCCCAATCACAAATTTATCCGTTTGTATTTTAATATGAATCTAATTGAACAAATAATAGTAAAGATAAATAAAGTATAATATATATGCGAATCGAATGAGTTCAACATTAAATTTTTTTTTTTTTTTTACCTTTAATATTACTTTTAGTAAATCTGGTGAAGATTCTTTTAAAATCTTAAAATTAATCGGAGAAACTTTTAAAGTAAAATAATCCCATTAATTTTGAGAGATCATTACCCAATGGGTCAATGATATTTCTTAAACTAAATTTTTTTTTTTTTCTACCTTGGCAATAATTTTGATATTCTCTATCCAGAGATACTTTGACAACATAATTCGAAAATGCCATTACAACACGTTCGAACCTATTTTATTTTTTTATTAGAGAATACGTTAAAACGAATGAACATAAATCTAATGACTCATAATACTTTTAATTATTTACCTTTCACCTTGACACTCATCAAATGCACTTCGTCTTAATATGATATCCGTGTACCCTAAACACCCCTCCTTTTTCAATTGTTCCAACCACTTGTAAGCGATGTTGCGAAATTTTGCTGAATGTGCAGGAGTAAGAACTGGCCAACAGTCAAAGAATCTCTAAATGTAAAATAAATTACAAAACTTATTCCCGAAAATACAATATCTAAATTAAAGGAATAAGGAATTATCTGCTTACATCCTTTGTCAGTGTACTGTCCAAATCATTAAATAAAAACCAGATTATTAGTTCCATAGCTTTCACAGAACTCTGTCCTTTCGCGAACACGTCTTTATTAAAATCTATGGTTGAATATGAGCCAGTTGCATGAATCGAGGGATTGAAGCCTAAAAGTATTAAATTTGTCCAGAAAATAGATTTTGGACATAGTGGGTTTGCAAAAATATAACTATTAAACGTTGCCATTTAGTAAAGACACGTACTTATCTTAAGTTAAAATGATATTATTTTTATTTGATAATCAATCGCGTCCTGAATTTTTTGTGTAACACGCGGGTATTAGCATACAATATTTATCACGTGATACATATTTAATTTATATAAGCCCTGTTCATTTCTAGATCGGCAAAATCAATAACCAATAAAATTGTAGCTATAATTGAGTACAATTTTTTGATCGGATCGATTGATTTCGT
>CAMKVN010001844.1:0-16140 GCA_946474995.1 Funneliformis geosporum
TAAATTTATTTTAATATAAAAATTCATAAAATGTTGCAACTCAAAGTATTGCAACTTAAGTTGCAACTAGTTAAAAAATTTAAAAATAATTATGGGAACTATCTTTAATTAAAACTATACATTGAAGCATTTTTATACATGTCGATCATTTATCGATCATTGCTAAAATTTACATCGATCATTTCTATAAAATCTAATTTTAGATATTTGATTGACATTACACAGAAATTTAAGCATTTTTGCCAGCCAAATTACTTGTTTTATTAATAAGTTAATAGCCTCTAAAAATTTACCCAAATAAATTCATTTAATATATTATAATATGAATCAAAAATCTCATTTTTTGTTGAAAGATTCCTGTAACCTATTATTAATAGATCAATTCCTAAATATTCTCTTAATTAAATAAAATAAAAATCAATCTAAAAATTTAAAATCGAAAAAAATATAAAGATACTAACTTCTATAAAAAAATAAAATAAATTTTATCTGCTATTCAAATGATGAAGTAGTCTGATACATTGAAAATAAATTTGTTTTTTTACAATTAATTTCTAAAATATACTATTAAAATTATAAGATAATAATATTATCTTGTTCTGATATCAATCATTTATCCTGCATTAAACCAAATACGCATATTTAAAAAAGGATTTATATCTTCTAATTTATTATAAACCTTTCTTTATAAATTATATAAATGGCAGAGTATTCTATTAGCTTAATTACAAAATAATAAATTTGGATCACACTTGATAGTCATAAAATCATGATCTTTTAGATGAAGAGATAAACCTAATAAAAATAAAAGAAAGATACATCATATTATAAAATAGTGATTTAAAAATTAGAAGTGAAATATTTGATAAAGTAAAAAACTATTATTCTTTTATATTTATAAAATTATTGATTATATAAATTTGTTTTCTAATATTTAGTTTTTTCCATATTATTGTAATTGAAAAACTGCAATCATTACAATTAAAATCTTATTCATCTCATATTTTTGCAATTAAAAAATAATTATAAATTAAAAATAAGGTTTGATCTGATTACATATGGGTATTTATTTAAGGAAGTCTAAAATCTTCAAGAACAATTGATTAATTTAGTGTAAGTGTAGTTTCTCATATTTTAGAATCCCATCCCATTCCAAATCCCATATTAAAATCCCATATCCTATATCCCAATTTTAAATCTTATTTTTAAGTATATTTTGGTCAATATCCCTCCATACCTACTGAAATAAAATTTTTATTATTTAATCATCTTATAATATAAAGCTAAATAGCTAAATATCTCTAAATTCTGGTTATTAAATACAGAGATATTATTTATTAAAGTTTTAATCTAAGCAATGGGATTTTGAATGGAATGGGATTGTGACTTTATCCCATATCCATATAGTATGGTAACAAGTATAAGTGTAAGCATGATATGAAACTTACTTTTATTTATTAAAGTACAGCTGATAATGCGAAAGATTCCTTTTAAGTTTTCATAATTATCATTGTCGTATCTTAGTCACTGTTAGAAACTTGTAGATATTTTCAATAACAAATGCAACCTAAGTTATGATCAATTAAAGTTCGTTCAACTAGTTTGGATGTTTATTCTGAAAAATTATAAAAGTTGAAATAAAGTGGGAAGTTTCTTTTTTATTTTGAAATTTTGGAATGGATCTTTCTTTTTAAAAAAAAAAAAAAAAAAAAAAAAATATTTTTTTCATGAGAAAAATTAGCTATACTATTGATCATGATTTCTGGTGCGAAAGGTATAACGCGACAAATCGAATAAAAGATCTTAGAAAATTTAACACGGTATATAAGACATTTCCTAAATTTATATAAAGGTTATGCATTTAGAACTTCCAATTTTGTCTAGATACAATATATTTTCTCTTCAAAATAATCAAGCTTGAAGTTTTCAATTCATCAAAAATTATTTTGATGAAATATTCATCACTGATAAATAACTGTTTTAAGTCAAACAAATATTATCATCATTCAATTTTTGTAAAAATAAATTGCTTTACTTTAGAAATCATAATTTTTTTTGTTGGTCGTGATTCCAATGTGATTCGAAGTATTAAGGGTAATTTTGCTATTTATAAACGTCACTTAAAAGTAACGGTTTATACGGTAACTCGAAAATTTCTTTAATGATTAAATCTTTTTTTTTTTTTTTTTTTTTGTATTATATTTTATTACTCTTTGTAACTACGTATAAATATTATAAATATTATAAAAAAAAAAGAAAATTTATACAATTTAGAAAATAAAATTATTTAATTTTCTTTGTTTTAAATTAACCACACAACAATAAGCAAGCACAATAACAACAGCATAAATATGTAATAATAGCTTTGACTGCGAAAATATAAGAAAATCAAACTTTTTTCCACGTACGTGTGATTATAACATGTATTCTGTAATTCTGAACTCCAATAAAATTCTAAAATCTATTGTAAGACATTCGTTATTTTTAAGACGATCAGCATCAAATTATGAGTTGTGTGATATACGAAAATTTACTGCATTTACTACGTCCTTAAATATTTTGGTTAACCTCCGTACATTGTTTTATTACACTATGACATTATATTCCAATAAATGCATTGGAATAAAACTTCATCTGCATCGTAATTTAAGAAATAAAATTTGAAACGTACGTTTTGCGCAGTAATTTCGTCGGAATTCATTTAGGGATGATCAGCACAGCGCCACAAGTTTGTATGGTCCGATATTTGTATGACAATCACCTGCCAACGACCCGCCCCATGCCGTATTAAGCGTTGAACATGTATAAATAGGAAATCATATTCCATTGACTAACCTTAATATTTTTTTTTTTCTTTCAAACTCATTTCTCACGCAATGGCATGTTTAAAATTATTTTCCGGAGATTTACCAGAAATAACGCATTATATTCTACAATATTTACGTAATGATTTAAAGTCACTTTATTCTTGCGTTCTCGTCAATCGACATTTATGTAGAACTACAATTCCTATACTTTGGAAAAATCCTTTTTCAATTAAACGTCAAGAAGGGAATCATCATAATTTTCTTGACATTTATTACTTATTTTTTAGTGAGAATGATAAAGCTATATTAAAAGAATTTGGGATTATGATCGATTCGACTTCACTTAAATATCCATTATTTAATTATCCCAAGTTCATTAAAACCATAAAGACTCTTCAATTGGAAATACATATCGTGAATTGGATAAATAATCTTGACGTGTACTCTGGTGCAAACTCCAAATCAACCAATTCAACCAACCAAGTGAAATCAAACAGGAAAACCTTCCTTACACCAACAAATGTTGAAACTGTGAGACCTGAGATTTTAAGGCCGGATATAGGGAAAAATTTTATCAATTCAAAAAAAATCATTTCTTCTATTACAACCATATTATTCAGATTATTTTTAAATAATCATGCCTCGTTAAATTGTTTGAGTATGAATATTAAATATTCTCATAATCACTTGTCTGAAATATATGAGATGATCTCGAGTAATCCAACTTTTACCTCTAGTATTGAAAATTTGAAATTAAGTTGTTCGGGTTATACGGATTTTATCCAACCTTCTGTTAAACACCTTGATATTTGTGCTACTGGGGAAAAATTTTTGGCCAATTTATTACAATCACAAACTGAGATTTTATCTCTTTCGTTTTGCAACATAAAAGCAAATAATGGCTTATTTGATGCTTTTAAGGACTGCTCTACCTTGACCGTAATTAGGTTTATTAATTGTGATTTTACAAAGATCTCATCATTTCTTGGTTTTAAATATCTCACTCAGCTTGAATCCCTTCACATTGTGCGTTGTAAAGAATTGAATGCTAAAGTTTTTCGACAATTACTTGAATTTAAAGTACCATTAAAAATCAAATCTTTAATTGTGGTCGGTCAAGTCTCAGGAATTGGTTTATTATTTCAAAAAGTTGGTCCTTTCCTAAAATATTTGGAGTTAAATCTTTTTGCCAACACAGAGATAGAGGTTTTAGAAAGTATTATCATTTATTGTGATAAAGTCAGATTACTTCATTTATCTCTTAATAATTACAGCAATCTACCTCAATTATATAAAGTAATAGCTCACTTTAACAAACAACTAAAATACCTTTCCCTTAAAAATAAAGATTTTTGCTTCCTTACAAAAGAATTGGGTCAAGCGTTACCGGAATCCTTGGAATATTTGGATATAGATTCTGTCATCGATCCGAATGAATTGCAAATCTTCTTAAATAACGTTAATGTTGGGTTAAACAAATTTTTGGTTAGGAATTGTAATACCAAGAACATTGATATTACTTTTAATGTTATTAAGGAATTTGTGAAAGAGAAGGGTATAAAGAATTTCGCATATAAGGTTAATAGTTTTTTTAATCCGGAAAATTTGGAGCATAACAACTTGGAAAAGTTGGTCTATGAAATTCAACCTTATTTGAGGATGAAGAGAGTTAGTAGGTTGGCCGTAAACATAACTGATTTTGATAATATATATTAGTTTGTTGCAACGTGTAATGTTTTTTTTTCTTTTCTTTGTAAAATTTTCGAACCTTTAAATTCTTTTTATATATATAATAAATGTTATTTTATAAGAATATTATATATGTTTAGTGTGGTGATCATGATCTTTATCAATGAAATAATCACAATTCGACGTAAATATTATGAGGATTTTCGAGCAACGAAATATTATGTTTATGAATTGTTCGACTCGCGTAATGATTTGCTTTATTTTCTAACAGTTTGATTTATCTAGATTATGTCAGTTGAATAAACAATTTATGGACTATTTGTATCTTCCGAGACGCGCTTTACCCCATGATAATCGGAAGTGAAGATGAAGATACACCTTGAGATGTTCCATTTATACATCATCATATTGATAACAGAGAAGGTAAGAAGTTTCATTTTTTTATTATTTTTTTAATTTTAATTTTTATTAAAGTAAGAGAGATTGAGTGGAAATAAATGATTTTTTTAAAAAAAAAAAAAATTTTACTAAAAATGCTACAAAATCACTAGATATTCCTTTTCTTTGTCCAAATAATATTTAACATGTGGGCAAAAGATACTAACAGGGAAAGGATAAGAATTTAAATTCTCTTCAATGATATGTCAACTTTAAACTATTTGTTCAAATATTTTTCTTTTTTAATAAATAGCTCTAAATATTAAATTATTTAGTGTTAATAATCTAATATTTAAACTTTATTCCTCTATACGGTTTATGTTTTTATTTAGATTTTAGATTTTTCACGAATCGTTATAAAAAAAAACTCGGGAATATTTTATTTTCATTAAAAAAAAAACATTTGCAACGATAGTAGTTAATAATGCACGAGCCATTGTATATCCGAGATTCAAAAAATTCATATCATTACAATGTAAAGCAAATTACTAATGATATTTTCTATATTTATTTTGCTGCAAACGTATGCTGTAAGCGTCATTTTATAGAGAATAAACTATCAGGAAATTTAAGAAGAATTAAAGTCGCGAAACATTTTAAAAAGAAACTTTTTTAAAATAAAAATTTGATAAATTTATTTTTTTCTCGTGAGAATATTCCTATATGTATGTATCAGTCAGCTTTGTTCTGAATTACAAAATTAACTCATTTAATGTAATAAAAACGAACGAGCATTTACAAATTTATAAATAGCTATTTCTCATTCTTAGATTTCTTTTCACAAATTATACAGTTCTGTCAAATTTCTGAATTCGGTATGGTTCGTAAAATTTCCAAATACCGTTTCAAATTCTTTTTTTTTAATATATCTCCAATATTTGTCATTACTTTTACATTCTGTGTTCTACACGTGTCAAGTCTTCTTTTCCTGCTATCGTGTCATCTTGAGTTGTTATAACATTTATTTATTCACGCACGCTTGTTCTGCTTGTTCTCATAATACCCACATAACTATCAAGTTAGGAAGTGCAAATTTAAATTTATTTTTTTTTGTAATTTAGAAAACCTAATTTTATTTGGAAGATATGATTATATTATCCGAACATTGTAGAGAAATATAAACCGAGGGCTGGGTTAAGGATAGTTTTCTACTGGTAATAAAGCTAAAAAAGCTATGAAAATGAAAAATCCAAAAAGTTAATCCAAAAAAAAAATGGTTTTAGTAAAAACCTAAAAGTCTTGAAATTTAGAATTAAGGAATTAGAGCTAAGTAACGAAGAGTTATTTTCACAATTCAAATATTTAGAAGCAAAGGTTATAGAGCGAGTAGAAGAAACCAATTTCAAGCAAGAACTATTAGTAATTTAGTTAGAGAACAAGAAGAAGAAACAAAAGCTAAGCAAGAAATTATTAATAAATTAGAAGAGAGGTATTATTTGTAATGATACTAATGATTTAACTATTACAAATAATAATCGAAATTTAAATTCTGAAATTCCGACTCCTTAACAGAAAACATTGCAATAATACTTCAATAAATTACCCACCTAATGTTATTCTATTCGATCATTAGCCGAAAAGGAAATAGTAATGCACAAGTTCTGTTTGGAAATTTATGAAATTGGCAATGTTAAAGGTATAGAACAGAATTTAAAAAATGCCTTTTACTGGTATCAAAAAAGCAACTGAAAATGTAGATAGCTATGCATAAGTTAATCTTGGCTTTTTATATAAAAGGGGTGAGAGGGGTGAGGAAGGGTATAAACAAGAATTTTAAAAGGCATTTTACTGACAATCAAAAGTAGCTGAAAATGGAAATAAGGTTGAACAGCATAATTTGGGTGAATATTATGAATTAGGTAATGGTGTTGAAAATGGTTTATTAAAAGCTTTTGATTATTATCAAAATACTGCTAATCAAGAATATTTAAATGCAAAAACAAATATGATATTGTTAATTAATTTAGTATATTTAACAAAAAAATAATAGTTCTATCATATTTATTATATTTATCTTATTTGTTATATTTAGCATATATGTTATATTAAATCTTTTCTTGTATTGAAAGATAACTCAAAATAGGATTTTGGAAATAAATCAAAAGTTTAATAAAGATATTTATTATTCATTTATAATAATCTTTTATTGTGTATTTATATAGTTGTAATTGTGATAAAATAATTTTATTTAACTTATAGGAATGAATTAAATTATCTATGTATTATTTTTAGCCAATTAGCTAGTAGTGTTTAAGTAAAGTAATTTAGCAGTTTTGAAAAAATTTAAATATAAATTTTATTTTAATAACAATAAAAATTTATTATTTTTTTTTATAATTATATTAACAGTCACCTGACTTATAAACTTATTACAACTTGTAATTTTAAAATTTGCAATTAATAAATAATAGGAATTTTTCAAAAAAATATTTATTAATACATTTTGTTTTTTTAAAAAAATTTTACTTAAATAATAAAATGTAAAAATAAATCAATATTTTTTAACAAATTTATAATTATTTAGTTTCATATTAATTATATTACTTTCATAATTATTTTCATTTAAAATAAATACTTTTAAACTAGTAAAACAAAAAATTATCTGATCTGATCTTAAATCATGTAATATATAGTCAAATCAGGTCAAATATATATTTTAAATAAATTTTATGTTTAACCTGATCTAATCTTACAAATCAATTATTCAATCTAACCTGATCTGTTTAGAAGTTTAAATATAATACTAAAAAATGTTTTTTATTATTATTGATTATTATAGAAGTAGCAATTTAATTAATTGAAAATCTATTATATTTGTTAACATTAAGATAAGATTAAAATTTTATTAATTTTAATAAGTTTATATTATTATTTATAATTTTATTTATAAAAATTGATATTTTATAAGCTTTAAATAAATTGAAAATAGTATTAATTAATTATTATTTCATAAATATTTAATTTATATACAGATATTACTAAGTTATATTATAAAAGATTTAACAATTCAATTAGCATTTATACTAACCATTAAAATAATATTTCTATAAAAATTTACTGCATAATAAATACTATTATTAAAAACCTTTTTTTTAAATATTATTTATTAAATATCATTATATCAAAATATATAAACTTCATATGATTTTTCTTTAATTGAATAAAATTCTAGTAAATAACTTTCAGTTTTAATTATAATAAATAATTTTAAATATAAATAAAAGGATTTTAATAGAAATTTAAAAAAATATATCTTATTTGTAATATAACTTAAAATAACTGTAGAAATAAATTATTTTATTAATCAGTTTATAGTAAAATTTTTAGTATATTAAATTATAATAGAATTTCATCTAAATTAAAATATTATAAAATTTAAAGGATTTTTAGAAAAAAATTGGTAAATTGTTTAAAAGATTTTATATTATTTAAGTACTTCTTTATTAAAAACTTTATTTTGCATATAAATAATTAATTATAAAATAAATTTTAAAATTATTTTTTAAGTTACTATAAATATTTATTATATCTGATTCTTATAATATATGCCATTTTTAATTAATTCAATTTTATAAGTAATTTTTAGCTTAAAATAAAACTTTTCTTTAAAACTATTTTACCTCAATTTTTATTGAGATAATTCATTTAAATTTTATTTAGTATAATTTATTTAAAAGTAATTTTATATGATTAGCTAATCATCACAAATTATTTAAAAAGCTATTATAATTAAATATAAAATTAAAAGTGTTATAAAACTTTTAACATAGAAATTTAATTTATAAATTTCAAAAAAAAATAAAATACTTAAACAAGTAATTTAAAATAAGTATGTTTATTTTAGAAAAATATGATAATAAAATCATTTGTTTATAAAAAAAATCTATAATTTATGTAATTTTTATATTATAAAATACTAGAATATTTTATTAGAAAAATTTTTAAAATAAACCTCTATAATATTTATACTAAAAGTGTAAATATTATAAGAATTTATACCATAATATAGCAATGTTTTACAGTTCTTATGAAGGATTACAAAATGTAATCTTATGAAGGTTTATATCAAATATAATTTTGTGTAATATTTATAGTTCATCATTGCAAAAAGTTACAAAGAATTGTGAAGAATTGCATAAACTACAAATATTTATGCTATAAAAATTTTGTGATATTATAGAAATTAATAAAATTTAAAATTGTAATATATAAATATTTATATTTTAATTTTTTTTTTTTTTAATAAATTTTATATTAATTTTACAAATTTTTCACAAAATATTTATCAATTGTTTTTAAAAAATTAAATTAGAATATGATTGTAAATTTTATATATATTAATTTTTCAAAATTATATTTTATATGATTTTTTTATTTAAACTTATGTATAATTATTATTTTATTTTTATATTATTTCTGTTTGTATAAATTTTATTAATGATTTTTTTTATATTATACAGGTATTTTTATTATTAAATTCTAGTTCTTAAATCATAATTTATACTTATTAAATATATTTTTTTAAAAATAAATATTTATATAAAAAGTTATAATTATAAATTATTTTTTAAAATTAGATATAATAAATTATTATTATTAGTAAATTTAAAAATATAAAATAAAATAGATTATTGCAAATATATAATTATTTTATTTAAATATATTTTCACTAAAAATTGCAAAATTTTAAAAATTTTATATAAATAATATTAATAATCTTAATATTTTATTTTATTTATTTTAAAATATTGTCTTACTGTAAAGAAATTCTTAATTAAAAATAAGATTAAATTTTTAAATTTTTAAAATTAGTTTGTTATATCTTTAAAGTTCCAATAAATTTACTTTCTAATGATAATGTATTAATAGAATATTTATTAAAAATATATATTAAACTTATCATGAAAATTGTTGATCTCAAAGCTCAGTTTTCTTTTTGAATATTTAGTTATTATAGATATTAGACTTTCTATTATTCGTAACTTCTTAATTTGTTCAATCTCATTTGGGACCGTTTAACATCCATATTAATTATCAATACAGATTTTTTTCTAAATGTAGCAGTTTCAATTTAAAAAATAACTTATTTTATGTAAATAGTATAATTAGTTTCATATAGTATTTTCCAATAATTTTATAGTAGTTTTTCTAATTTAATTTAAATATATTTTAGCTTAATAAAAATTTTAATGTTCAATATTGTTAATTATTAAAACTTATTTTCTAAGATTTAAAAAATATAAATCATAAATTTTTGCATTTTAGATTCAATAAAACGAGCTTTTAAAGCTAAAATTTACTCTAATTTTATTTTATTATATTTAAGTATCGTAAGTAATTAATTTTAAAATTACGCCAGAAAAAATTCATTAAGCTTTCTCGCTTCCAGATTTTACATGACTACATATAATTTATATTGATTTATTGTATATATTTGAGTAATTTTAAAAGAAACTTTACTTTATTGAAGTACAATTAAACCTTAACGCCAAGAAATAAACGAGATCAATTTCTAAAAGCCAAAAACTAATGATGTATCAACTTTACTTTTTATCCAGATGGTTGTATTTCTTTCATTTCTTTTATTTTTTTTTGACGAATTTTTTATTGAATGAATTCATTTAACTTCGGTACGGTATTAGCAATAAAGAATAAAGAAACCCCCAGATTACTCAGATCGAATCCATAATATTGTTTCGGATAATACTTGTAATAAGAAGTTGATTAAAATATATTTTTTTAAAATAAGCAAAGCATTAATATATTACTAATGTGAGCATGTTAATTGTGGGTGGAAGTAAAAGATACATTTATAATGGGAAATCAAGTATTACCAATCCAGCAAATCTTTTGATCAAAGTTTAATATCTAATAGGAACGAACATTTTATATTGAGATAATTAATTTTTTATGCGAATTTGACATGTTAAATAATGTATTTTGCAGTATAATTTATAACTGCAGGCATTGCAAATGATTGAAAATGAGAAAATTTTAAATTTAATAGTAAAGCATTTCATAAGAATATTTATATAATATATAATCATTGGAAAAAAAATTGGGTATATGCTAAGCTTATTTTATTTTAAAATCTGTTTTAAAATGAAGTAAACCTTTTTTACTATCATTGTTTATTATTTGAAAATTAAAAAATTTTTCTTTATGACGCAGACAATTTCATTACTAAGCAATGTTTTGATCAACATTTCCGTGATACAAAAAAATATTTAAATACTGAAACAGGAGAAACGGAGATAAAAATTTTCATCCTAACCTCATTTCTTGATTTCCAATTTCACTCTCACGTTCTACTTAATTATGTCATGTTCAAAATTATTTTCCGGAGATTTACCGGAAATAACAAATTTCATCATACAATTTTTACGTAATGATTTAAAGTCTCTTTATTCGTGCGTTTTAGTCAATCGACTTTTATGCAGGATTACAATTCCCATACTTTGGGAAGATCCTTTTGCGGTTATGCGTCGAGACGGAAGGACTTATGATTTTCTTATCACTTATTTGTTATTTCTTAATGATAATAATAAGGCAAAGTTGAAGGAATTCGGAGTAGAAATTAATTCTTCATCATTTAAAAAGCCCTTTTTTAATTATCCCAGCTTTATCAAAACATTAAATACATTCAGAGTAGAGCTTCATGTTGTGAATTTGATAAATAATTTATCTGTAACTAGTAACATAACAACTTGTTCAATAAGCCAAATACAACGACCTTTGCCTACCAATTTGAAATCCGATAAAATAACTTTCGCTCCAATCTTTAATGTTGAAAATACAAGTTTGGAATTAGAACAAAATCCGAATTTCTCATTGAAAATAGTAGACTTTATTTGCGTTACATTATTTGAATTATTTATTAGCAATGAAATTTCTTTAAATAATTTATATTTAAACATCAATTATTATCATTTGAATTTTATATCTCAAATTATCAAAATCATATCGGAAAATCCAAAATTTCTATCAGACATAAAAAATTTTACATTAGATTTTTCGCATAAAGATAGAAATATTTTTGATTACCCTGTTCTACTTGATCCTTTCCGATCCTTTTTAACGTCCTTACCATCAATGTTAACTTCAATCAAGCATTTTAGTATTTATTTTGGTTTTTATAAAGAGATGTTAAATGCGAGGAATCTAGAGAGGTTGATTCAATCACAAACACAACTTTTGTCTCTTACATTATATTCTATATCAGAAAATGTAGCTTACTTATTAGGTTCTTTTAATTATTGTTCCAATACTTTAACTTCAATTAAATTTAGTTATTGTGATTTTACAAACCTTTCATCGTTTAATGGACTTTACTACCTTGCTCATCTTGAATCTCTTCAATTCATTCATTGCAAAGGAATAACTGTTCGGTTTTTTCAGCCTTTACTTAATATTCCTACTCCGCTTAAAATCAAAACTTTAAAACTAGAAGGTCAAATCACGGAAACCACTTTTATTCAATTATTGCTTCAAAAAGTCGGCTCTTATGTGGAAAATTTGGAACTAAAGCTTTGGGTTGACATTGAAAGGGAAAGGGCTTTTGAAAGTATCATCAAATATTGTGATAAAATTCAATTTCTCCATTTATATGAGATTGATTATGTGAATATTCCTCAATTGTCTAAGTTAATCACTCATGTTCGCAAACATCTCAAATATCTTTCTCTTCAAAACAAGAATTATCATCCACCATATATACTTCTCTTGGGAAATAAGGATAATTTAAGAGTTAGTTCAATGATCTTGGAAAATTTGGGTCAAATATTACCAAGTTCTTTGAATTATTTAGATTTAAATCTTGTATTAGATCCAATCAACTTGAAAAACTTTTTGGATAATTGCAAGCACATTGTTAGGTTAAGCAGGTTATTGGTTAAAAATAAAAACATTAAGGAAATTGACGATACTTTTTATGTTTTAAAAAAATTTGTAGATGGGAAAAAAGTAACAAATTTTGCATATCAAGTAAATAGTTGCTTTAATCCAGATGATTTTGAACATCAGAACTTAGAGAAGTCGGTCAATGAAATTCAATCTTCTGTAAATTTGAAAAAATATAGCGATTTGATTATCAGAATTTCTGATTTTGATGAGGTTTGAAAACGTTATTACATTATATCTTTTTTTTACTTTAATCTGTTTATCTCACATTAAAAATTCTTTTATTTTTGGCATAATTTAATAATCATTTTGGAGAATTTATTAGTGAATCGGATTAAATTTCTCCAAATTGTATTTTACATTTTAATGAATAAAACTTTAGTTAAATTGAACAATTTTTTTTATCTTTTTTTTTTAATTTTAAATAAAATATAATTCAAAATTAAAAACTTTAAATTGTTAGATTATTTTTTAATATTTATCTTTTTTTTAAAAATAAATAATTTCATTAACTTTTAAGATTATTTTAGATATAATAAATCATTTTAATATATTATGTTTTAATGATTAATAATTAAAAAAATATATTTATAATTCACTATAATTTATATATTTTTTATTATTACAATTTTATTTTGACATATTCTATAATTAATAACTATTAAAACAAAATTATTTCAAAAAAATTCACATTAATATTAATATATAAAAAAATTATTCAATTAATTTATAAATTTTACATATTATTAAATATATTAAATATTAATTTTAATTTTTTTAGATAAAAAGTTATATTTAGTGAATTCTCTAAGTTTACTTGAGTTAAAAATATTATTATTTCAATACATTCAGAATTTAAGGTAGGAATATAAAGCTATAACTTATGAAAAAAACAAAAAACTGAAAGAAACATATAAAATAAAACAATTTTATCCAACAATTTAAAATTTATATTTCTAATAAAAGTTGTTATATAGTTTATTAGTAGAGAAAACTTGTCTAATAAAAGAAAACAAATATTTCCAAAAATTATCAAAGATTAATTAAATAATAACATTCATTTTAAAATTTTATTTTTATAAATATATACAATATAATTATTCTTTTAATTTAATTGCTAATATTAATGAAAATTTTCTCAGTTTTAATTTACTATCTTTAATAATATTAGAATTAAATAAATTTTAAACTGTCTGTATTAAATTAACTAATCATTAAAAAAATTTTTATAATAGTTTTAACATACAGTATATAGCAGATAATATAAAATTAGAACCTATAATTATTTTCAAATTGAAAAATAGTACTTGTAAAATTTTTTATAAAAGAATAAAATTTAAATTAATAAAAAAGGTTAGAACAATAAGAAAAAATACTTTAGTAGATTGAAAATATGTGATGTAATATAAAATATATAAATAATAAATAATAATTCAAAAAGTCTTTCAATATTTGATTTTTTTTATACTCAATTGGTTAATATTAGTATTCTGCAAATAATGTGATCTGATCTAAATCTAATTCAAATCTATAAATCAAATCAAATCAGATTCAGATACAGATTTAAATTTGATCAATTGTCAAATTCAAATCAGATTTGGATTTGGATTTAATACAATCTATCAGATTCAGATTTGAATTTGATTTGACCTGTCAGATTAAATTAGATTCTTAAATATGTCAGATTAGATAAAAATCCAAAAACTAAAATTAAAACTGAAATATTTCTTTTTAATAAAAAGAAACTTTTCAGGTTTTTTCTAGATTTGAATTACATTTTTTTAAAAAGTAAAACTTTTCAGATCTGAATTACATTTCTCTTTAAAAAAGTAAAACTTTTCAGAACTTTCTAAATCTAAATTACATTTCTCTTTAAAATAAAGGGTTTTTTTAAGATCTGATTTACATTTATCTTCAAAAAAAAGAAACCTTTCAGGTCTTTTTTAGATCTGAATTGCATTTCTCTTTAAAAAAGAGAAACTTTTCAGGACTTTCTAGAAACTAAAAACATTTTTCTTTATTAAAGAAAAACTTTTTATATTTTTTTTTAGATTTGAATTATGTTACTATTTAATAAAAAGAAACTTTTTGAATCTTTTTTAAATTTAAATTATATTTTTCTTTAATTAAAAGAATTTTTCAGGACTTTTATTATATTCGTATTATATTTCTCATTAATAAAAGAATATTTCAGGTCTTTTTTAAAATATGAATTACATTTTTCTTTAATAAAGAAAACATTTTAAATGTTTTTTAAAATCTGAATTATATTTCTCTCTAATAAAGAGAAACTTTTTGGCCTTTTTTTTAGATCTGTATTATATTTTTATTTAATAAAGAGAAATATTTCAGATATTTTTAATATCTGAATTACATTTCTCTTTAATAAAAAGAAATATTTTGGGTCTTTTTTTAAGAACTGAATTACGTTTCTCTTTAATAAAGAAAAATATTTTGAGTTTTTTTTTTAGATTTAAATTAAATTTCTTTTTAATAAAGAGAAACTTTTTGATCTTTTCTAGAATTGAATTATGTTTCCCTTTATTAAAGAAAAATTTTCAGATCTATTTTAATTCAAATTATATTACTTTTTAATAAAGAAATAGTTTTCTGTCTTTTATAGAATTGAATTACATTTTTCTTTATTAATAAGAAACTTTTCAGATCTTTATTTAGATTTGAATTACATTTTTTTTTAATAAAAGAAACTTTTGGGTCTTTTTTAGATCCAAATTATATTTCTCTTTAAAAAAAGAAACTTTACAAATCTTTTTATTAGAATTAAAAAATGTAACTCTTTAATAATGGGAAACATTCAGTCATTTTTTAAAATTGCAAATGTTAAAAAGAAACCATTTTATATATTTTTAGAATTGAAATAAGTTATTCTTTAACATATTTTTGATTTTAGATTTGGAATCATCAGTTTTGGATCTGAATTAGTTAGATTTCGATCAGATTCAAATTTAAATTTTAATTCAGATATGGTTACAGGTTCAGATTCAGATATGAATATGAATTTGATTTAGATATAGATATAAATTCAGATTTAGATTTAGATTCAGATATAAATTCAAATTCAAATACAGATTCAGTAGAGCTCCAAATCAGATCAGGTCAACCTGTGACTCGATCTGATCTGACCTGAAAAATTCAGGCTAGGTAGACAAATTTTCAGGTCAATATATCAGATCGGATCAAGCTTATAACCGGATCTGATAAAATTACGGTCAACCAATCAAATTAAACGAAATAAAATATTTAAAAAAAATTTTTTTTTTGTTAATTTTTTTTTAAAACATCTTTA
>CAMKVN010001845.1:0-16135 GCA_946474995.1 Funneliformis geosporum
AGTATATATTTTCTGTTATTTGTATTAATATAGCAGAAACTTTTATTTAAAATAAAATATTTATTATTACTATGATTAGTGAATATTCTTGCAACTATTTATTTCGAACTGGTGGCATCTGTAGACGTATCTGTCATCGATCCTTAGGGTGTCATGAACATTGGAAAGCTAGGAAGCATCTTCCTTGCAAGATTTGTGGTATGCCGATTAGCTCTAAGCCTGTCCTTTGTAGAAAACATGCTAGTGGTTATTATGTGACCCAGTATATTAATAGACTTCAGGATAGAGCCATGTGTACTTATTGGAATGCAAATTAGGGTTTAAAATTTACATCTAAAGTGTCCTGATTTTGCGGAAACTTTTGTAATGAAAATAAGCTTGAAAGGATTCCTGTATATTGAAAAATGTTGGCATGTTAGAACTTGATCTAGAGCTTTTAGACTTTCTTATATACATTTGAAAATTTACACCTAACCCAACTTTTTTTTTCACCTAAGCTGTCCAGATTTTGCAGAAATTTTTGTAAAGAAAATGAATTTGAAAGGTTTCCTGTATATTGAAAATTGTTGGTATATTAGAACTTGATCTAGAGCTTTTAGACTTTCTTGTATACATTCAAAAATTTACACCTATGTAAGGCATAGGTGTAAATTTTTTGTATTGCTAGCTGATAATGAATCAACTTTATAATTAATTTTAGGATATCATAAAATATGGTATGCATTTTATGCTTGCATGGTCATGCCCAGCTCAAATCGTGTCACTTTGTTCCTTGATTTTCGTTGGGCCCTCCAGAGGCAAGTAGAATAGCATAAAAGTTAATATTAAATTTGGGTTTGCAATGTCAGGCCCAGCTCAAATCACGTCACTTTGTTCCTTGATTTTCGATGGCCCCTCCTAAGGCAAATAGAATAGTAAAAATTTTTTGATATATTATTTGGGATTAAAATCAGGCTAGAATTGCTATATCAAACAGTGTAGTTCTTGATATTAGACGGGCTAATTCCTAGTCAAATTCGATAACATCATCTAGAATTGAGTCAAATTACGCTAGAGCTTTGTATTCGATAATGGATTTGTATAGCTAGAATGGGTTCGTGGGCGATCAGAAATCCTTTTTTGGATATCTTTTGAAATCTGTCCCAGAAACCTCATTTTAGCCCTACTAAAATCGTCTGAATAAAATAATCAAATTATCATTCACTAAAGAATAATACAAATCATTCAATAGAAATAATAAAAGGAATCATTTTAATTGGACAATACAAAACTATCTAATTGGCTAATGAATATCAGATTAATTGATATTTTCTAAAACTGATAAACTTTTAGATTTATCCAAAAAATTTTTTCTTTTTTTAATCTTTTTCCTTTTTTTTTCTATATTTTTTCTAGAAATATTCTTATCTTAAAAGATTTTTTATCATTTTCTTTTCTTTTTTTTTAAGAAAATTCTTATTTCAAAAATAAGATAAATTATTTAGAAATGACTTTTTAAATAAAAATTTACTATTTTCCTTTTTTTTTTGTTTCTTAAAAAAAATTCTTATTTTAAAAATCAAGTGAGAATCCCATTTATTTTTTTTATTTTTTATATTTTATAATGCTAATATTAATTGATATGTAAATTTTGTAAATAAAAAAGTTTCAAATATGATTATATATATAAACTGATTCCAAACTGATTGTTAAATTGGTCATATAAACCAGTTTTATAAACCAATCTAATTTATTTACAGTTTTAATAACCAGTTATCAGGATCGCAAATGATAATTCAGAAAATTAGATTTTAAAAAATTAGCATTCAAGTAATTAGATATTTCAGTAAAAAGTCAAATTCGAGAAATTAGCATTCAGGAAATTTGACTATAGGAAAAAGTATATTCAGAAAATTAGCATTTGAGCAATTATAATACAACCGCTAAGTTTTTTTGTTTTAATAATAGTAATGAAGCTTTTTTAAGCAAATTTCTTTTTTTGTATAGCAATAAGAGATTTTTTTTTAAAAGGTTTATTAGTAAGTTTTTTTTTTTTTTGAGTTTATTTTTAGCATTCTTATATTAAAAAAAAAATATAAAAAATTTGTGATTATGCAAACAAAAACATTTAAAAAAATTGTAAAATATTATATAAAACACTTTTGTTAATTTTATTAAAATATAAAAAATTACAAAATTTTATTAAAATTTATTTTTGTAATCTTCATTATATAAAATAACTTGTTATAAATAAATATAAAATTATTATATTTTTTAATATATTTTAATTTAAGGAATTTAGATCAGGTTAAATATAATTTTATCATTAATAAAAAACTAGTTTTGTCATTTCAGTTTTGTTAATTTCGTCATATTAAGAAAGGTAATTTCATCAGGTATCACTAGTTATGATCTAAGAAAATCAAGTTCTGAGAATTTTTTATCAAAATTGAGATTTTAATTGCATTTTAATTTTACATTTAGATTAAAATGTAATAAGATATTAATTTTACTCAAAAATTTCTCAGAACTTAATTTTCTTAGATCACAACCTATATTGTAAAATTCATTATTTCAAACTTTGTTTTAAAAAGATTGGTTTGTAATAATTCTAATAATCAAGTAATTTATAATAAAAATAAGTTTTAATTTAGTAAATCAATCTAATATAAAAGGTAAACTATATTTTAAAATAAATTAATTATATGATTTTAAATTTATTTAGATATTAGTTATGATAATATTTACAAAATAATTCTTAAGAAGATGGATTTTTTAAATCAATAATTATGTATAAGAAAAGTATTAGTTATTATAATTAAACTTATATATAATGATATATCAGGACATATATAAAATTTTTTAAAAAATATTATTATATCAAATTATACTGATACTTATATAATCTCAAATATAATAGACAAATAAAATTTATCTATATATCAAGTTTTTAATAGTATATCAGTATATAAAATATTGGTATATTGAAATCTAACTGTATAAATAATATTGATTTATTATCATATTTTTTAACATATTTTATTAATATATAGAGTAAATCGTTATTTATAATTATTATCTAACTGATGGAAAATTATTTACATATATAATTTTTAAAAAGTATTTTATTATCTTGAAAAGATTCTATTACATTTCATAATAATTCTATGCTTATATTAAATAGTAAATTATTACAAATTTATATTTTTTAATTAATTCTAGTACTCAAATATAGTTTTTTTTTATATTTATAATCAAAATCACAATTATTTAAATAAATAATAGATAATGTACTATTTATTTGTTAAATATAAATAAATAGATAAATATTTATATAAGAAAAATTTTATAATAATTTGAATTATATTAATACTATATCAAAGTAAAATCTATAGAAAAATTCTTGAATAAAATATATAGTAAATTTTTTGAATTATTTCTGAGATATCATATATAAGTTTTCAGATCCTAATAAACTTTACATTTTAAAACTAAAATAAAATTCATATTTACTATTTATATATATATATATAATAAATAATCTGTTAGAATTACAAATCTTTAAAACTTATAACTCTTTAATCACAAATATTAAAGTATATTATTATCATCAAATTTTAATAAATAATTAATAAAAATTTGAAGTACATTTAATAATACCAATTATATTAATAAATATAATATATAATATATACTAGAAAATAATTTTGAAATTGTTGTTAAATTTAAAATACAAGTGTAATGAAAGAGATTAATCATTTATCAACTCAAAATTTTGAGTAAATGGATAATAGAATATCAATCATTAAATGTCTTATAATATAGCAAAATATCATATTTGATCTTTTTCTGATACTATTTTAATTTAATAATATATAATTTGTCAATTATATATATTTTTTATAATTTATAATAGGATCATAAAATACATAAATAGGATTGATATATAATTCAAGAAAGTAACTTTTGATATATCAAGAAGATATATTTGCTATAATATTTAGTTTACACTTTATTCTAAATTAATAAAAAATGTTTATTAACAAATTAATTTTAGATAATAATTTATTAATAATATAATTAGCAGTAAAAATAAAAAAAAAAACTAAATAAGTATTAAGCTGATTATTCTTTAAACTAATTATTTTATGAAAATCATTAACTAACAAATTAACAAATAACATATTTTGTATATTATATAGGAGGTTTGCTAGGAAATGAAGCTCTAAGAATTTTTTATAAATTTTAATTTTTATCTAATATTATCAAAAATTAAAATGCAATAAAAATTATAATTTTATTAAAAAATTCTCAGAATCCTATTTGTCTAGCAAACCTCCTATATTATAATAAAAACCAAAATTTCTTTATTTATTACATAAATTAATTACTAGGATTTAAAATATTTAATATCTTTTAACCCATATAATTTCTAAAACATTTTGTTAATAATTAGGCTAATTATTTTATATTAATTTTTGCTAATAATTTTAATTCAAAAATATATAATCAACGAAACAAATTTATTAATAATAACTTTAGAACTACTGATCAATAAATGATCAAATTATTACCGACAAATGTAATAAAAAAGAAAACCTTAATTGATAAATAAATAAATAATGAATTATAGTTATAATGATCTCAATTAGCATAAATCAAGTTATTAAGTTATTTGATCTGTATCCTGGAAGTCTAATATAATAAATAAGCGGTATAAGCTAATATAATAAATATAACAAAAATCAATATATTATTATTATTGTCTAAATCTTTTGGAGTTGATAAATTATATGAGTCTATGTTTGGTAGATTTGTTTGACACCATTGTTCAACCTTTATTTTTAAAAAAAGGTTGATTAATAAAAAATTCCATGAATAATAATAAAAAAAAAATAGCAAATATAATAAATATATATATATATATATATACCTTGCCGCATGCCATACTTATTTTCATGAAGTTTGGATCTTTAGAGTCATTCTTTTTAATAATAATTCTTGTATAATAGCGAAAGACATTTGCAACCTCATAAATATTTGTGCATTTCAAGATTAACTAAGATAATAAATAAATTTTTTTTTAAAAAAAAAAAGGTTTTTTTCCAAAAATATATAACATAAAAAGGAATCCTTGTGAAAATCTTACCTTAATGGCTTCGCCTTTACGAATTTTAACTACTGAATTGTAGACATTATAATTTTTAAATAATAAAGTTAAAGTAGCGATAGCCATTACCTGTGGAATGGCACAAAATCTTAAGATACTATCATTTTGTAATTTATTCATATAACTTAAACAATCAGGGATATGTTGTAAAGCGTTTAATACAATTGTTGATAAACAATTAATTGCTTTAATTTCATATCCTGTTTTTTTAAGGTCTGCAAAATCATTAACATATTCTGACCAAATTTCTTTTGGCCAAAATATACGTTTTTCAGATAAATCTTCTGAATAATCCCTTATGATATTCGTTTTTTGTAAAAATTTTCCCATCGAATTCGAGCTAAAATTCCAAAAGCGGGGCATTAAAAGGTAATCAAAAAAAGAAAAGAAAAGAAATAATCTTGACTCACAGTTCGATAAAATTGCCTAACTCGGGTTTCTCCAATCCACTAGCACTAAATAAACAACTTAAACCAGTTCCAACCAAGCCAGCAACATAATAACAATATAAATCATAATCTTCATTTGTCAAAATTCCATATTCATTATGTGCCGCATTTTTTGCATAATCTGCCATACCATTTCCCATCTTTTTTGTAATGTCTGCGATAACGTCTTGAAAATTTTTTTCTAAATTCAAGAATTCATCAATTACAATAGAGAATTCTACGAGCAATTGACGATCTTTTTCATCTGGACCGCCTATATCGAATGAATTAATTTAATTATTCAGTCATTTTCTTGGATCTTTGTCCAAAAAATTTTCTTCTTACTTTCGTTAAAAGTCCATCCTTTCTTATAAATTATCTCATGAAAATTTCTTAATAAAGGTTCTTTCTTCGTAATGGAGATTGTCATATCATCTTCAATGGTATCAAGTCCACGTAATACCAGATAGAAGATACAAACCTATTTATAAAGGTTATTTTCGACTATTAGAAAAAGCAAGAAATGATTAAGAACTTTGACTACTTACGGCATCTCTAATTTCATCGTCCAATTCTTGAATAACGGCAGCAAAAGACCTAGAAGTTTGGTTTAAAAATTCATAACAAGCTTTCTTTTCGGGAGGAATTAAGTTACTAGGTGAAGGTCTTAAAAATTTATACTGAACAAGTGCTACAATTTCACTTGGATGAAATATTGATTGAAGAAAAACCGACGCCATTGTTTAAAAATAAAAAATTTAATTCATTAATATTAATTACATTCATACACAGGTATATAATATATATTTCGTTAAAAAAAAAAAAAAAAGATGAACAAAAAAAAAGTGAGTTGTTGGTGTTACAAAGAGTTACTATGAAAGATAAGAAAGGAAATTAGTGTAACATTACTTTCGAATTTAGGTATATTTTTCCGAGTTTATTAATTTAAGCTTGATAGTTTAAAAAAAATAAAAAAAAAAATGACGGATAATTCGGATAATCCATCAGAATTACCGTCTTCACGAGTCATATATGATGAAAACGTTCATCTTATTGAAGAAGACAGGTTTGTTCCTGTTCGCAAATCACACCATACCCTAGGTTTAAGCATACTATGTATATGTATTGCATCGTTTGTTATACAAACGGTAAATGATAAAGTTATTTAAACCAAATATTTTGGAATAAAACCTTTAACAAAAAAAAAAATAACGTATTTCATTTTGTTATAAAATAGGAACTGGCACAATTCGTACAAAAAGGAATGCAATTTCACAAACCATATTTCATTCTGTAAGTTATGGGCGCATTTTTATCATATTTTGTTCAACATTTGATATGATTACTAAACAAAACTTCAATAAAAATAGATGGGTGGCGCATAGTTGTTATATTATCATGTTACCACTTCAGTTTATGTTTAGATTGAATCCTCTTCAATATACGGAAGAATTCCTTAATATAGGAATTGAATTAATTAGTACCGTTAAACCGACATATCAAGCGATCCAAACAACAAATCAAAGCGAGGAGGAAGCAGTTGAAAATGATCACCCGAAAGTGGTTACGTCGATACCTCAAATCCTAACATCCAAACATTATAGACCCGTAATGATTTATATTTTCAAGATATCATTATTATTTGCGATTGGTATTTGTACACCAGGATATATTTGGTACATTGCAGTAAATTTAACCACCATGGCCAAATTAACCGCGATATTTAACACATCATGTTTTTGGGCTTATGTATTTTCGATCATTTTATTGAATGAATCAATTCGAATAGAAAAAGTTTTTGCCGTATGTTTAAGTATCACGGGGGTGGCGGTCATGGCATTGTCTATTCCGAATAATGAAAAAGACCAAGAAAACGCAAACATTATTGAAGTTGGAGATTTTATTGCGTGTTTTGGAGCACTTTTTTATGGATTATATGAAGTCCTTTATAAGAAGTTGGGAAGTCCTCCAACAACTTCGTTTTTATTTGCAAATACAATAACGGGATTAATAGGATTATGTACTCTCTTGTTTCTTTGGATACCTATACCGATCTTGCATTATTCGGGTATTGAAACATTTGAATTGCCTGATCCAGAAACGTTTGGCTTTATCATTTCAATTGCTATAGCCGGAGTATTTTTTAATGCTAGCTTTATGTTGTTAATAGCATTGACTTCTCCGTTATTTGCGGCTGTTGGAATTATGTTAACCATCCCAATCGTTGCTTTAGTTGATTTGCTTATTACTAATACTCCCATAGGTGTAAATACTATTATTGGTAATCTCTGTATATTTTTAGCCTTTTTATTATTAAGTTGGACAAACATCATTGACAAAATTAGATCCATTTAAATGTATTATTGATTTTTTTAAAAAATAAATTTAAAAAAAAATAAATTTTATTTTTATTTATCATTTATCTCATTAACATCTTGAAATCCCAGATTTTTCATCTCTTCAGTTGTCATTAATCCTCTGAGAATATTTTTAAGCGGAGGAAATATTTTAATAAAAATTAATTTATTAAATCTGATAAATTTAAATTTAAATTTGACCTTACTTATCCATTCTACATTTTAAATAAGCTTTTGAAACATGCCTACAGTTTCCATTATTTCCTTGATTCTTTTTTAAACATTCAAGATATTCTTTAACAAGCCGTTTACATTCACCTATATCACGTAACATGTTAAAAAAAAAGTAAATAAAACCTTAAATTTATTAACATCATGTAAATACCTTCATGATCTAAAGGAAAACTTCCTTTTTCCGGTGGTTTCGGATTAAATGTATATATATTTGGAGTTCTACCAAATGACATTTTTTTTTAATATTTATAAAGAGAAAAGAATTCGAAACGCATGCAATATTTATAATGGTCTAATTTATTCGGAAAATCAGATAGTCATTATATAACATTGATTAAAAAAGACTGCAAGTTTATTTTATATTTAGCAATTGATTAAAAAAGATTATTTATATATTATTTAGCAATTGATTATATTTATTACTATTATTAAATATATCGAAATGGCGTTGTAAAATAATTGAGGATTATTGATCTGATAAACCCTTCAAATGAACTTTTATTACTAAATTATCATCTAGAATATTTTCGGCTTCGAAAAGAAGGGAACCATCATTTTTAACACCTAAAAGGAATATATGATTTAATATTAATTAAAGAAAAAATTTATGGTTTTCAACAAGTCATAAACTTACAGCACGAAACTTGATTTAACGACCCAAGTTTAAAAAATTTAGCCAATAATTGTGGTCTGACTATTGCAACTTTGCTAATTTCGTTGTCTATATAAAAAAAAAAGATAAATAAATAAAATCACTTTTAAAAATCATTTTGTAACCTCATTAAGTTCCTACCTTGATTTTCACTTGGGTGTTTAAATTGGTGACATACTTGACTACCTGTAGGAAGAGAGTATTTGATTTGGAAAGTATTATAATCGGTGGCAAGTCGAACCGATATGACCAAGTTATCTTTAACATTTAAGCATTTTTTGGCAATAATTTGAAGTTTATTTAAATCGTTTTGTTCAAATTTCATCGTCAGCCGCTAAATCGAAAAAAAAATATACATAAATATATAAAAACATAATTATAATTGAATAAGAATGAATATAAATACACTACATTCATTGATGGAAGTTGTGGTGGTGAATTTTGCAAATTCACGTAAAATTTTGATATGGATCGTTCAAAGCATCCGGTGGTATACCCCTGAAATTATTTATCAGGATTAATATAATTCCATTAAATTAGATCAAATACAAAAGATAAAATTCGTTACTGTAAACAAAAGAATGTGACCATCTTCATGGTCTTTAAGTTCCATCTTGACGATCCTTTTATCTTCTGCCATACAATCTAACGCTTGCTTTAAGCATTCAGGGTTAAATTCAAATGTGAATTCATTGTTAGAATAGGTGCAATTTACTTTAATAGATTCAACAGATTCATAAGTTTGTCGTCCTTCATTTTTATAAAACTTCAAAAATCTGCATAATTAAATTTAACAAAAATGGTTTATTTTACGCGTTTTGCCCTCGCCCAAAAATTAATCATGTGAATTACCCCATAACTGTTCCTCGGCTAGCGTCTTCGTAAATTAACTTTATTTCTTCTCTATTAATGATCATAAACACGCTCTCTTTTGTGAAAGTGTACATCCATGCAGCCAATGCTAAGAACACGATTGTTTTTTTCCAACATTAGTTTTTTTTTAAAAAAAAAAAAATAAACAAATTTGCGTTAAGAAATACCTCTAAAAGCATGGACATTTTTAAAAGCAATTTCTAAGCGATCCATACTATAAAATGACCAAATAACGCGTCTGATACTCGGTAGGTTTGATGAAACATTATTTATAAGTAAAATTCGTCTCCACGTAGGGATGGGAAATTCACGGTTAATTAAAATTTGGTTAATTAACGGTTAATTAGGTTAAATTAACGCCCATCCCTACCTCCACGTGACCGTGACATTGTAGATTCTAAGTCTCACGCTTGTAGCACAAATCATTACGCGTATTTCCATAAATATAAAATTTTTAAACATTTTATACAAATAAAGGAAAAAAAAATGCCCCTTCACTCTTTTATTCGCAATGACAAGACCATTATTGCACCGAACGCCTCTCTTCGTCGCGTCATAAACCGTCATACGAAAGATTCTCTACTCAATGTTATTCATAAATGGTTACAGGATCCTATAACACGTTCAAAATTAATTGCACTTTATGAAGACGAGGATAAACTTAACGATACCAACGATACCAATATTCAACAACTAGTAGAACGACTTTTATTTCATTATGAAAAACTTTCGAGTTCTGGAAGTAAAAAGAAAATAGTTGATAAAGTATTTCTTGAAGATTGGGTATGCCTCCTTTTAAAATATTAAATTACCTTTACTTCATTTAATGGTATTAAATACTTGTTATAGAAAGATGGATTAAACTATAAACAAGTGGCTCAACTAGATATGAAATGTACGCGGGATTTATATAATTGCCAAAGGTTATATAATTTCCTTTAGATTTGATTAAATTTTATAAATTATCCGATAGATTATCATGATCACTCTAGCCTCAAACATTGGAAAGCTTTGAAATTATGCTGGGAAGATGGCATGTATCTTCTATATTTCTTATAATTGTTAATAAAATCCATTTAACTAATAATATTTTTTTTTTTTAGGACTCAAGAAAAAAGAATTTCGAAAGACTTCAGAGCTTCATTCAACACTTTCGATACAACTCTCACCATTTTTCAAAGCTGTAAGTGTATGAAAGACAATTTTTTTTTTATAAATCCAACAATATAATAAATAATTTAACTTAATTAAATTTAGCATTTATATTGTGAAGCATTTGAAAAAAATTGGTGGATACGTATTAGTATTCACGATGGAATTCCACCGAATGTTCTTCCTATTAGTACAAATATCATTTACGTTATTTATTTTACCAACTCTGAACATTTATTATGTAGTAATATTAAACGTGAGCACAAGGAATTTATAATGCAGGTAAATGGCTCCGTAATTTCCGTTTAACTTTGTTGCGATTTCAGAACATTTATAAAAAGTGTGAATTTTTAGGGGCTTTTGAAAACCTTTGTATGCAATGAAATTGAAGAGTGGGATTTGAAAGGCAAATATGTGGATTCTCTTGAAAAGCTATTATTACATCGACAATCTCAGGGAACTTACAGCCGTTATCGATTAAATCAAGTCGATGATAATCCATTATTACTTCCTTCAAAAAAGTTGAAGAAAGATGGTATAAATACTTATTAAATATAAAACTATTTATTGGAATGGATTTCTTGCTTGCTTTGCTTTACCTTCAAATTTCTTTAGATACGCAGAAAAACAACGATAAATCTGAAGCTATGTTGGATGATGATGACACAACACTTTTGACAAAGAGAGATGCTACAGTTGATGATAATTTCGGACCGAACGAACAACCATCACTTGATGTTGTTGAAATTAAGGTGAAAAAAATTATTAATAAAAAAACCTTGAACAAGAATTTATTTAAAATGATAACTTTTGTATATTTTTTAGTTATCATTTCCTTTAAACAATGATCAATTGAACAATTCGATACCATTATCCGCAACAGTTTTGTTTGAGGGGACCAATGTAATTGAAGGATTAAAGAAAATGATTACAGCAGGAATCGCCGAACCTCCATTGCCTGCTTACTTGGTTGATTTACATAGTAATGGAAAAAATTATATAGAAGTTGATGAAAATAATGTTGTAATAGGATAATTAGTATAACATAACAAAATGAATGTATTTCACTATATAATATTGCTTATCTTCCTATTGAAATGATCATATCGTATTGAAAAAATAATGAAATGATTCAATTCTAATTTTTTCAAATTATTTATTATCGTAATTTATACTGCTCTTACTAATTCCTCTAATTTAGATTCTACATCTTTAGCCGATAAATTATTCAATACAACCTTTTTCTCCTTACCCAAATCTAAAGAAAAAAGAGAATAATTAATAGAAACTATTAAAATAAATCGTTAAAAAAGAAATTATTCTTTATATATCTTTAATACCATAACGAGCAAAAAACCTTGCTTCTACACCACTTGCTTCACGAACTAAAATTGGAAAATTCGGATTAGCTTCTTTTATCGGGAGATAATTTTTGGCGATGAATTCCCTGTATAAATTATTTTTTTTTAAAAAAAAAAAAAATAAAAAAAAAAATTAATCATTAAAATCTTTTTAATAATCTATTTACCTAACCCCATTACTAGCAGGACTAGTTTGGCAAAAATGAACACGAAGTTCTTTAAGATTTTTTGATAATAAATTTTTCCAAGACATTTTGAGAATAAAAATTTATTTTTAAAAAAGTTGCATATCAAAAAAGTTTACATCATATGAATTGAAATCAGCTGACATTTTAATGTGGTACCAAAGTTTATAAGTAATTTTTCCCCCACATGACCGGAAACAAGTGAAACAAATCGACAAATACAAACGATTATTGGTCAGAAAATGAGATCGACATGATAAAATGTTTTTTATTAAAAGTTTATATCAAATAAAAAAATAAAATTCTTTTAAATATGAACTAAATTCTAATAAAAATTTTGATGATTAGATTATTATTAATAAATATTTAAATGAAATGTGATTCATAAAATTAAGTATAAAAAAACTTTATTTGTAATAAAATATGATTTTGTTTATGAAAGTTTTGATTTGATTTCACAAATTTTTATATTATACTTTTCAAATTATAGATTAAAGTAAAATTTGCATTGCTTTATAATCATCTTCATGAAATCTATCATAATACTAATAGATCTTAATAGTTTATATTAATTACTTAATAGGTAACTTATATTTCTATATTAACATAAAGGTAATAATTTTTTTACTTATAGTTTAATAATCTTATTGACAGTTTTAATATAATTATTTTTAATTTTAATATTAATCTAATCTAAACTAACCTAATTCTTTAATCCTGATTTATTTAATCCTAACTATAATATTTCTAACTATAATTTAATCCAACTTGAATTCTCTAATTCTAATTTATCTAACTTAAAGATGAGGAATGAAACCCAAAAAAAACTATTAATAAACAGCTGAAATTATATTAAAACATAGTGAGGGGTACGACAAAATCCCAAAATCTGAAATTAACTGAAATTATATTAAAAACATAATAAGGAATATGACGAAATTATTTTAAGGGAGTTTTGACAAGCATCTTTAATCTAACTTAACTATTTTTAATTCTAATATCTTATTTAACCTAAACTACCTTAAATTTTAATACTAATTCCAATTTATCTAAAGAAAATATTTATTCAATATGCCATATGCTATATGCATACTATGTATAATATTATAATTACTATAACCCTTGTTATTCAAATTTATAACATTTTTTTTGAATTCAAAAACTTTAATATAGCTTGTATCTTTTTGATTATTTCTGCTACTTATCATCAAAAGGATTTGTTTTACAAATTAATATTTAATTGCTAAAAATCTTTTTTTATACTTTTAAGCGATTATTTGTTTTATAATTTTTTTATAATGTTATTATTATTTTAATATCCTTCTATTATTATATTATCTTTTTCTGATATTATTTTTCTTCTTGTTATTTTCTTTTAATTTTAATAAGATTAAGCTTTTTAAACATCATATAGTTTCAGTAATATCAGCATCAATAAACCCAATAAACCATTAGCATGATATATACATTACTTTCACTATGAGTATCCAAAATACTATTCGAGTATTAAGCATTAACTATTCTATAATTACTGATTATCTTAAGTTATATTCTTCTTAAACTTTCTTTTATTATTTATTATTTCTTTTTAAATTCTTTTTTATATTATGTCTTTTTATAAGTAATATCTTTTTTATAAGTTCTTATATTTCTTCTGATAATTTTTCTTATATTGCTATTATTTCTCTATAATTATTTCTTACATTACTATTATTTTTATTTATAATTCCTTATTTTTATTTATTTATTATTTCATTAACATCTTTTTAAAATTTTAGTTTATATATAAGCAAAATAACTTTATATTTCTATAATTTAGTTATTCAATACCTAATTATTTTAAATAAATTTATTCTGTTTATTAAAATAATTTTTTTTTATTTTTAAAATTTAATTGAACGTTATTCCTTGATCCTATTCAAAGGGTTTATATAAGATTTTACATAACAAATAGAATGATTTAAAAAATATTTGTAATAGAAATTTCTAATTATTTTCTATAAAATGTTTATAGTTCTATACTTATTATTTCTACTGTATTCTACTTTACTATTTTCTATTATTTTCTATTTTATTCCTTATAACTTTACTAATTTTACTTATATAATTTTTACTAATTTGTTTTTTTATAATTTCTATTTTTATTCCTATGGTTTTTTATAAAATATTTTCTATTATAATATTATGTATTACCCTTATTATTTTTAATATTTTTTTTTTTTACTTCTATTGGTTTTTATTGGTAATTTCCTTTTTCTTCTATTAGTTTTTGCTAGTAATTTTCTTTTTTTTCTTCTGGTGGTTTTTCTTGTAACGTTTTTCACATTGAGGTCATGTATTATCTTAATGTTATATAAGCTCTTATGAAGTCTAATTATCATTCACAACTATTGTGCTTTTTATGTAACCTTCTTGCATATTTGTGTTACTTTTTCAAATATTATTTTCAAATATTTCTAAGCCTTTCCATAAGATCCTCCATTTAGTTTATTAATTATCTGATTTCTTGACTTTCTGTTCAGTCCTTTAATTATCCTTTTTTCTTCAATAACTAATTTATCTGAAATTTATCTTTCTTATGTAACCTTTTCTTTCATATCGTAATTTATCTGAGTATTTTTATTTTTTTAATAAAATAATATTTTTCCTATTTATTATGTGATCTTTTCCTTGTAATTTTATTATATTTTATTGATCCTTATCATACATATTACTGCATCTTAAATTATGAAATTGTTGATTTTACAATGTGACTAATTTTAATAAACTAACCTTAACTTATCTAATCCTAATATCATAACACAAGTTTGTAATAGCATCTGTGATAAATAATGAGTGACAAATAGGATTTCACATCTTAAAAAAAACTAAGTTTTCAGATTAAATAGTAAAAAATGAAATATAGTAAATGTAATGTAATATAACAGTTTATTATATTTATTATGTAAGTCTAGATGTACATAATGCATAATGCATCAAATAAATTTTTTCTATCTAAATTTCTTATTTTAATCTAAATTCTAATATTAATTCTAATTTATCTAAATATCTTATCCTAATATAATTCTAGTTAAAATCCTAATACTAATCCTAATTTACCTATTAAATAATAGGTTTATTTATTAAATAATTATTATATTTACTTTATTTAATATTATTTTGTTATCAAAATATATGATATTAAAAATTCTTTACAGATTTTATTAATATTCCAAAAATTTTGAAGTATATCATTTAAATTTTGAATTTTACTTACAAATTGACATAAAAAAATTATTTATATAGCAATAAATTAAGTGATTCTACTTTTATATACTATTTATTTTATATAGCATATTACCTAACTTTCTTTTATTAATTCAAGCATTCTCTTTAAATATTTTACTATTTCTTCCTTTTATTTAATTTTGAAAAATTTAATAATAAACTATTATAACATAAAAAAATCAGATTAAAATTCATTAAATTCTAATATTACAAGTTAAAATCTTATATTTTTTCTAAATTTAAGATTGATGTAAGATATAAATAAATAAAATTTATCTCCTTAATGGTTTTGCAGGCAAATTTGCCTGCAATTTTGAAAATTAATAATTGATTGCCAAAAAAAAAGGATCGTCTGACATCTGAGCTAATCGTTTATTAATATAAATTAGTTATTTTTGTTAAGATCTATTAATCCATTAATAATATTTGAATATTTAATCATAAATATTTTTTTATTTTGATAGTGACTCAGGCTCA